>VMDR010027506.1:0-13548 GCA_007922815.1 Macrotus californicus | reverse complement strand
CAAAGAACTTACATGTAAATAACCTCATTGCAGTGGGATTTAACCATGGCACCTTCTGGGCCTGGAGTTTTCTTTTTGAGCGGTTTGATTAACAAATTCAATTTCTTTAAAAAATATAGAGCTTTTTAGTTTCTTTTTTCTATTTTGGTAAGTTGTGTTTTTCAAGAAATTTATTTTTCTTAACTTGTCAATTTATTGGCATAAAATTGTTCAAATTATTAGCTTATTTTTTTTGTGTTTAAAGTATATTTTATTGATTATGCTATTACAATTGTCCCAATTTATTTCTCCCCTTTTTCCCCCTCTTCCCTGCGTCCCTCCATCCTCCAGCATCCCCTCCCACTTAGTTCATGTCATTGGGTTATTTACATGTAAGTTCTTTGGCTTCTCCATTTCCTATACTATTCTTAACCTCCCTCTGTCTGTTTTGTACCTACCATTTATGCTTCTTATTCCCTGTATCTTTTCACCCCGTTCTCCCTGCTCCCCCTCCCCACTGACAACTCTCTATGTGATCTCCATTTCTGTGATTCTGTTCCTGTTCTAGTTGTTTGCTTAGTTTTTGTTTTTGGTTTTCAGGTTCAGTTGTTGATAGTTGTGAGTTTGTTGTCATTTTACTGTTCATAGTTTTGATCTTCTTTTTCTTAGGTAAGTCCCTTTAACATTTCATATAATAAGGGCTTGGTGATGCTGAACTCCTTTAACTTGACCTTATCTGGGAAGCACTTTATCTGCTCTTCAATTCTAAATAATAGCTTTGCTAGATAGAGTAATCTTGGATGCAGGTCCTTGCCTTTCATCACTTTAAATACTTCTTTGCAGTCCCTTCACTTCTTGCCTGTAAGGTTTATTTTGAGGAATCAGCTGAGAGTCTTATGGGAACTTCTTGGTAGGTAACTGTCTACTATTCTCTGGTTGCTTTTAAGATTCTCTCGTTATCTTTCATCTTGGGTCATGTAATTATGATGTGCCTTGTGTGTTCCTCCTTGGATCCAATTTCTTTGAGACTCTCTGGGCTTCCTGGACTTCCTGGAAGTCTATTTCCTTTATCAGAATGGGGAAGTTTCCCTTCATTATTTTTTCAAGTAAGTTTTCAGTTTCTTGCTCTTCCTCTTCTTCTTCCAGCATTCCTTTGATTTGCATGTTGGAACGTTTAAAGTTGTCCTGGAGGTTTCTAAGCCTCTCCTCATTTTTTTGAATTCTTGTCTCTTCATTCTGTTCTGGTTGAATGTTTATTTCTTCCTTCTGGTCCAAACTGTTGATTTGAGTCCCAGTTTCCTTCCCTTCACCATTGGTTTTCTGTACATTTTCCTTTATTTCACTTTTTATAGCCTTCATTTTTTTCTCTATTTTGCGACCACACTCACCCATTTCTGTGAGCATCCTGATTACCAGTGTTTTGAACTCTGCATCTGATAGGTTGGCTATCTCTTTGTTACTTAGTCCTTTTATTTGGGCCACATTTCTTTGTCCAATGTACCTGTTATGTTGTAAGGGGTGGAGCCTTAGATCTTTACCAGAGCAGGGCAACCCATGTAGGTAAGTTGTGGCACTGTATGTGGGGGAAGGATGAGAGAGGGAATAATGCAGCTTGCTGGATCTCCGCTGGCTTTCAGCCACTTTCCCCAATACTGGCAAGTAATTTGTGCCCTTCTGGTCCTGATCCCCGGGTAGGTGGTTTTGTGTACGTCCTAGGACCCTGTGGGTCACTCCAACAAACTCTCCTGTGAGGCTGGAATTTTCTCCCGCCACTGCATCCCCTAGAGAATTTTACAGTCAGAGGTTTGAGGCTTTATTTCCCCATGCTGGAACCCTGGGTTGTACAGTCTGTTTTGCTTCCCAGTTGTTCCTCCCGGTTTATCTGCATGCCAATGTGGGACTGCAAGCCATGACCTCACCAGTCTGGTTCTCCAGCCACTGCTTTTGCTGCACCTCCTCTCTGCCCCAGGAGCCCCCTCTCTGCTTCTCCTGCTGGTCTGGATGAATGTTTCTTCCTTAACTCCTTGGTTGTCGGACTTCCATACAGTTCTGTTTTCTGGCAGTTCTGGTTCTTTTTTGTTTTCAAACTTGTTATTGTTCTTTCTTTGGTTGTGTGAGGACACAAACTGTATCTACCTGCACCTCCATCTTGGCAGGCAAACTTTTTAAAAGTAGGAGTTTCAACAAAGAATCTCTTAAGGATGGGGGTCCTAGCCGGGGCCCAGGCCACTGCTCACAATCCTGGGAGAACAGCCGCAGCCGCAACAGCAGCAGCAGCACTATTGCGAGAGGGTCAGGGCCAGTGCGTCTGGTCCCGGTCCTGTCAGGGGCAGGTGGCTCAGGTTGGCGGAGGGTCCGAAAGCCTGCACGGTGAGAGCTGAGCGCCTCTCCCAGAGGCCTGGCGGTGGCTGCGGCGGCTGGGAGGTGACCTGGTGCCCTCGCGTTATGCTCCGACGGCCCGACCTCACCGGCTCTGCCACAAGAGTCCAGCTGGGCCTCGGAGCCAGTCGGCAAGCGAGTAGCGGGAGGTGGCATCGTGAACTATCTGAGCGAATGTGCTTGGCAGTTGGCTTCTGGGTCCTGTCCCGCCGGCACCCGCCCCCTCCCCTGGGTGCGCTGGGCCCCCAGCTCCTATCTTATTATTATTTTTTAAAATGTTTATTTATTTTTAGAGAGAGGGAAAGGGAGGGAGAGAAGTATCAAGTGTGGTTGCCTCTTGTATACCCCCTACTGGGGACCTAGCCCACAACCCAGGCATGTGCCCTGACTGGGAATCGAACCAGTGACCCACCATTTCACTGGCTGAGCCACACCAGCCAGGGCCCTATCTTATTATTTTAATGCCTGTATGATCTGTGCAATAACCCTTTCATCCCTGACATTTGTTATTTATGATATCTCTTTTTGATCAGTTTAGCTACAGGGTTGTCGATTTTGTGGTCTTTTCAGAGAACCAGATTTTCTCTATTGTCTACTTTATGATTGGTGAATTTCTCCTCTTTATTATGTTTTTCCTTCTATTTACTTTGCTCTTTTGGAGGTTTCTTGAGAGGAAATCTGAAGTCACTGGTTTTCTAATACAAGCACTGAGATCTTGTTTCTAATACGTTTCCTTCTCAGTACTGCTTTAGTTGCGCCCCTCAAATGTTGATATGTGCATTTTTGTGTTAGTCACTTGAAAATATTTACAAATTTCCCTTATGATTTCATTTGTGACCCATGAATTATTTAGAAGTAGAGTGTTTAATTTCCAAAATTCTTCTTTTTTTAACTTTAGATATCTTACTATTCTTGATTTCTAACTGAATTCTGGTGTGGTCAGAGAATACATGTGTCATTTTCATTTTAGTAAGTTTGAAGTTTATGGCCCAGCATATGACCTGTCTTGGTGAATACACTTGTCATGAGTATATGTCCTGTGATTGTTGGAGATAGTGTCCATAAATGTCAAAGTGAACAAGGTGGCTAATAGTGCCACCGTTCAGATCTCCTGTGCTTTCCCTGAATTTTTGTGTAGTTCTGTCAATTGCTGAGAGGAAGTGGTCTTAACATTTTCTGCTAAGAGTAAAGAATTGTCTATTTTTCCTTTCAATTCTGTCAGTTTTGCTTTGTGTACTTTGAGCCTCTATTATAGATACATCCAATGGGTAATTATGTTTTCCTGATGATTTGTTATTTTTGTCATTTTGAAGTGTCTCTTTTTTATCTTGGGCAATATTCTTTGTCTTAAAGTCTGTTTTATCTAATATTAAAATAGTCAAAAGCCTTCTTGTGTTTGCTGATTGCATGGTATAATTTTTCATCCACTTACTTCCAACCTATATATGTCTTTATATTTAAAGTGTGTACCTTATAAGCATCATATTCTAGGGTATTACATTTTGATTCACCCTGTTAGTCTGATTTTTAACTGGAGTGTTTAGACCATACACATTTAAATTATAGCTGGGTATGGGTCTCCCATTTTCTTATTTGTTCCTTGTACCCTGCTTTTTGTTCCTCTATACCTTCTTTTTTGAATATTTAGTGTCCCATTTTATTTTGTCTGTTTGATTTTTGTCTTCCTTTCTTTTGGTAGTGATTACTCCAGGAATTACAACGTACGTACCTTTCCTTCCACTGTCTACTTAGAGTTAACATCCTGCTACTTTGCTTAAATGTAGAAACCTCACAACCATATAGACTCCTTTAACCATTAAGTTGTAGCTGTAATATGTATTATATTTATATACGAGGTCTGTCCCGAAGGTATCCAGCCATGTAATATGAAAAACAGAGGCATTTATTGAAGAATATACAAGAAATATTGTACATAGGACAATGATGGCTCAGTCCCCTTCAAAGTAGGCACCTTGAGACCTTACACAGTTCTCCCGATCACCATCAGCTGTCCCGTCCTATTTTCCTGAGTCTCATCAATGGTCTGAAATCTCTTCCCTTTCAAAGGTGATTTTAATTTTGGGAAAAACCAGAAGTCACAGGGCGCCACATCTGGGCTGTAGTGGGGCTGAGTCACCTGGGTGATTTGATGATTTGCCAAAAAACTGCACGAGATGTGATATATGAGCATGCGAGTTGTCGTGATAAAGCTGTCAATCACCAGTTGCCCATAGCTGTGACCTTCTGAATCATCAGAATGATTTCCAAAGAGGAATGTTTAAGCTTAATGCAAAATTTGATGCAGATTCATTGTTCTGCTCACTTAGTCATTTTGAATGCGATGGCCACACAGGACACATGCTCACTCAACAGCATCTAACGCCCCCACTGACTAGTACAGTGAAGTCGTCATTGTTCACGCATGTGCATTCCAGTCCACTCTCCTTGGCTGCCAGGTTATGTCGATGTCATGCAAACTGCTCTTGGTATATTAACAATGGCTGAACTGTTTCTGGACAGACCTCATTGTATACTGGGAACCTAAACAGGTGATGTTAAAATTCTTTAGAGAAAGAGAGAGTGTGTGTATGTGTATATAAATTTACCCAATACCATTTCTGTTCCTCTTTCTTTATTCTCAAACTCTCTCTCTGGTATCATTTTCCTTTAGATGGAATAATTTTCTTTAGCATTTCTCATGAAGCAGCCCTGTTGACAAATTTCCTTATTTCTGTGTTTGGTGGAATATTTCTAAAGGATATTTTCACAGCATCTTTTCTGTCCAGATTTAAAATGTGGTGCTTCACTGTCTTCTGTCCTCCATGGTTTCTGGTGAGAAATCCATGATAATTTCAAGTGTTGCCTCTATATAATATGTCATTTTTTTCTAGGTGCTTTCTAGATTTTCTTTTAATCTTTGGTTTTGAACAGTTTCATTAAGATGTGTTTAAGTGTATTTTTGTTTATTTTTCTTTTTTATGTACTAGATTACCAGTTTATTACAAAAGATTGTAACTCGGGCAGAGCCAGGTGGAAGAGATGTATAAGGCAAGGTGTGTGGGAAGGGGGTGAAGAGCTGCCACGTTCTCTCAGTGCTCTGCCCTCCCCAAATCTCTAGGTGTTCACCAAGCTGAAAGCTCTAGGTGTATTGTCTTTGAGTTTATCCTTTTAAGTGTTTCTGGAGCTCCTTGAATCTAAACTCATTACAATTGGGAGCTTCCCCATCATTCCTTTTTTCAAACGTGTTTTTCTCCCTCGGTCTCTCTTCTTCTAGGGTTACAGCTACACTCAAGTTAGGCCTGTAGATGTTGACCCACAGATTTGGGGGCTCATTTGACTGTTTTCCACTCTTTTTTTTCATTCATATTAGATAATTTCTATTGCTCTATCAAGTTCAAAGACTCCTCTCTCTGTCATCTACATTCTATTACTGAGTCCATCCACTGAGTTTTCATTTGGTTCTTTTTTAGAGTTTCTAATTTTTGCTGAAAATTCTTAGCTTTTCCTTCATTTCAGATGTGTTTTCCTCTATTTCATGGAGCATAGTTATAATAGCTGCTTTAAAGTCTATGATAGTTCCAATATTTAGATTATCTTGGGGTTGACATCTCTTAATCATCTGTTTCTCTGAGAATTGCTCCGATTTTCCTGGTTCTTTGTGTATTGCATAATTTTTTAATTTATTGTCAATACTCTGATTGTTCTATATGTAGATCCTGGGTCTTTAAGACTCTTCTGGGAAGTGTGAACGTTTTTATTTTAGCAGGTAACCTGTTTAGGGTCAGATCATAAGTTCTGTTTTGCCTTCCGAGGGCATTGGTTCAATGTCAGTTTGAGTCTTTGCTGTGGTGGTTTAGGCCTGTTTTGTAGTACACAGGTAGCTCACAGGTTAGTCTGAGACTTTTCGGGGGGGTGTTTCCAATCTTGTTTCACTCTCAAAGCTTTTGCTGCAGTGGCTTGGGTTTTCACACACTAGTAGCTCAGGTGTTAGCCTGAGATGTGTGCGTTTGTTCAAATCTCACTTCACTTTTCAAAGCTTTTGCTCTAGCTGGTTTGGGTATGTTCCACACATACGT
This sequence comes from Macrotus californicus, assembly GCA_007922815.1. Lineage (NCBI taxonomy): Eukaryota > Metazoa > Chordata > Mammalia > Chiroptera > Phyllostomidae > Macrotus > Macrotus californicus. The sequence goes on along the minus strand of VMDR010027506.1, from coordinate 7,114 downwards.
AGCTCAAGCTAAGCTGTGACTGTGTGGATTCAGTCACAAAATTATAGGATCTCTTCTTTGCCTGTTTCTTCTTCAATGTTCCCCTCTAGTCTCTAGGGACCTCTTCCTGATTTCTCTGTCCATAAAGGTATAGATTCTGTTGGAATTTAGATTGCAAGTGGGGTCCATCCTTGTTGCAAAGCCACGTGTGAGGGGGGGAAAAACTGGGAAACACACCCTTATGTGGGTCACTTCTCCCAGGTTTTTTTTAAAGATCTTTCTTATTTATTTATTTATTTTAAAGAAGGGAAGAGAGGGAGAGAAACATTGATGTGCAAGAGATACATCAGTTGGTTGCCCCTCAAATACCTCCAACCAGGGACCTGGCCTGCAACCCAGGCATGTGCCTGACCGGGAACTGAACCAGTGACCTCTCAGTTCGCAGATCGCCATTCGATCCACTGAGCCACACCAACCGAGGCACTTCTCCCAGTTTTGACTCTTCTTCACAATCTACCTGGCTTTGTTTACTTTTCAGAGTCCAGAGTTTTTGGTTGTAATCAGCAGGAGTGGTGGGCTTATGCCACCACGCCAGAACCAGGACTTCTTTGTGTGAAATTTGTGAGGTTGGCCCTCTGGTGCAGAGAGCTGAGAATCATTCATACTGACATCTACAATCCTTGTTATTTATTCTTATCCCCACTTCTACCCCCTTCCTCCCACTGAGAACCATGTCAATAAGTTTGATATTTACCCTTAAATACAGAGGTGGGTAAAAGCAGGTTTATGGTTGTGAGTACACAAAACACAGTTTATTCTTGTGTTGTTATTTATTAATTATTGTGTTATTTTCATATCAGCAAATGTAAACCTACTTTTGCCTATCTCTGTATATATGAATTCTTATAAAATAGCTAGTGCTATTTACATATTATTTGTTTTCAATTTACTGAATTAACACTGTACTATAAATCTCATTGTGTTTCCTTTTTCATTCAATAGCACACTTTTTAGTTATGTTCATGTCTCTGTGTAGAAATGGTTAATTGCTTCTAACAACTACCTACTGTTCCATAGTAGGCATCTATCACATTTTACTTACATAGTTTCCTAAGAATAGTCACCTGAATTTCTTCCAACTCTCTGAGACTCCCTAAAACTTCTTTGTGTGTAATTCTTACCAGCTTTACCTCCAAAGTGTTATCTTGAATCTGTGTGCCTATCTTTACTACAAAATCTTAGTTCAAACCCTCGTCATCTCTTGTCCGTACAGTTGCAACAAGCTGCTAACACTTCTTCCTTCATTCACTTTTCCTCTGTCTATCAGCTTCCATACAGCCTCCAGAGTGACCTTTCTAAGCCACAGATCTACAGTGGCCTCACACTTTGACAACTGCTGCGCTACCATGTCCTGAGCCACCTAGAAGATACTTTGTAGTTACTCAGTAGTATTTGTTAATGACATACTGATTGATCTTGGGTTTGGGAATTTGGATATAATTGTATACAGATTTCTCAGGCAAGCCTAATTTAGACAAGATAGCACCCTTCATTTAGCTGTAGGAGCTAAGTATCATGTTGCCTAAGGAAGATAGGGAGGCTCTGACATCAGGGTTTAGGGAAGAGGCTAAGGGAGAAGGAACATGGATCAGGGCCTACAAACTGTTCTTTTCCTCCTTTACTCTCAGGGATATTATTTAGTTACCGTCCCTCTGTCATGAAATAGGGAGACCTGGGCATACCTAGGTATAGCTCCAGGGGACTGTGTGGCTGCAGAACACCCTATTACTTAGACTGCTTTCTTTTCTTGGATGAATCTAGGAAGGAATGCCTACTCGGGCTGCAGAGTATTCATCACATGAACAGCTTACTCTTCCTGATTATAATGAAGTCCAAGATTAGTTGTATGTGTTGTATTCAATCAACTCTTATAATTGTTTGAAGATTTCCATCTAAATTCTGTTATTATCAGCCTTCTTTGTTTTTGCAAGGGTAACCAGGTTGGGTATCTTCTTGTGATATAAAATAATTAACAGGAACTTTATTTCACGCCCTCCTTTGTGGCATATATCTTTGTGTGATGTTACTAGCAGGACCAAGTGCTCCATAAAGGATAACAGTTTCCAGTACACTATTCCTCACGATGATTCCTTAAGTGGCTCCTCTTCTGCCTCTTCATGTGAACCAGTAAGTGATTTTCCAGCATCCTTTCGAAAATCTACCTCCTGGATGAAGATGAGAAGGATCAAGCCAGCTGCTACTTCCCCTGTTGAAGGTATCATTCTCAATATTTTGTTCCGAAGACAGGGCACTCTGTAAAGTTTTATTTTCAGGTAGCCATTGTAAGTGGCTCTTAAAGTCTTAAGTACCACAGGTGTGTTTCTCATTAGTGACCAATTGTGTAGGGTGTTAGGCTGTCACATACTGTGAGCTTCGTGAGTGATCCCTCTATGTTAGAGTGAAATTCTGCTGATCTTACTCCTTTAGGTTTTATCAGCCTTTCTTCTTTGTGATTTGAACTCCTTTCCCCTTCTCATTTGATCCTCTGTTGAGGGGTTAGGGACTGATGTAAGCATCATTCTGGGTAAAATTTTCTTGGTGGTCATAGTCTCAAGGGTCCTTAGTGGCCCTTTATTTTGAACAATTCGGCTTCAGTGTTAGCCTCAAACCAAGATGAAACAAAGCACAGTGTGGCGGAGCACACTAAAAAGGGAGAAAGGAAGGTTGAGCCAGTAAACAAGAAGTTATACCAACTTCCCTGACAGCGTCACATACACTCCCGTGAGGCCTGTGCTTGCTGCTGATCTTTCCCTTTGATGAGTGGTGTTTGGAAGGCAGTCCCAGCTGTGCACTTAGGTTTTCTTCTGTTTTTGTTTGGTATTTCAGGGTCAGGTGGAGTATCAACCAAAGGAAAAAGGAAACCTAGGCAGGAAGAAGATGAAGATTATCGAGAATTTCCTCAGAAGAAGCATAAGCTTTATGGTAAGGGAGTGACTTTGCTAACTCTTTTCTCCCCGGGTGCCTGGGCTATATTGTTTGAGGGAGAGAGACTTTAGGGTTTGGCCCTTAAAGCACTTTTTTTGAACATTTTGGATTTTTTTGGCACGGCATGGCCTCCCTCCTGCCTTATTTTACTCTTTCATTCTGTCGTGATTTAAGGGAGTCGGTTGGTTAAGGGATGGGGCATAGGGCGATGAGAAGAGGAGGGAAGAGATTTTGGTACTAGAGAGGGGTGAGCAAAGGCGATGTGTCGGGCTTCAAGTTTCTGTCTTGTGTCAGGGAGGAAGCAACGGCCTAAAACCCAGCCCAATCCCAAACCCCAGGCTCGTCGCATTCGGAAGGAGCCGCCAGTGTACGCAGCAGGTATGCTTCCTGTTGGCAGCTTTGTGGGGGCCAGGTCTCTGAGTCCGATGTTGTTATTGTTGGTGAAGGAATGCTGCACTTTAAGGAGACAGCTATTAACGGCATTGATTTAGGGGTCGGACAGACCCTCGATCCACTAATTTTCTCATCGGCCTCAATTTATTTAATTTCTGCAAGCTTCAGTTTCCCTGCCTCTGAATAGGGATAATAAAGGCAGTCAGGATTGTGAGGATTAAATGGGATAAAAAAACATTTAACAAAGTCTCAGCCACATAGGAAACACTCCGCAAACTGGCTGTTACGTATCTCAGCATCTTACCACAATGTGCTGCTGTGAGTAATGTTGCCCATTTTCAGTTATGCCTCAATAAAGCTGGGGAAAGAATGTTGCCTAGTTCTTTAAGTCATTGGGGTTTGCATGTTTCTCAGATGGTTTTTATCATGGGAAATGGAGTAGAAGTTTGAGAAACTCCTCACTGTCTGAAAAAAATTATTTCTAGAAATTATACACAGCAGGAGTCTCCTACCCACAGAGGCAAAAAACCATTTTGTGAGACTTTTCCTAAGTTCTGGAATTGTGCTTTTTGTTTCTGGAGACTACTACAGGTCCTATCATGTTCTTTTCTCTCCTTTGTAGGCAGTTTAGAGGAACAATGGTACTTAGAAATTGTGGACAAAGGCAGCGTCTCCTGTCCTACCTGTCAGGCAGTGGGGAGGAAGACCATAGAGGGCTTAAAGAGACACATGGAAAACTGCAAACAGGTTAGATGTTTTCTGGCACTGTGTTGGGTATGCTGACTACTGTGGCGAAGAGGCAGCATTGTGTCACGGGGAAAACAGGCTTTGGAGGGTGACAGACTTGGGTTTGAATCTCTATTCAGTCACTCATTAGTTGTATCATTTAGCTATTTATAGATGAGCCTCGGTTTCCTCATTTATATAATAGAGACAAAATAATTACTACTTTGGGTAGTCCGTGACGGGACAAGAAATAAATAATACACGCTAAGTTCCTATCCCCATTACTTGACAAATATTGGCACTCAGTAAATGGTAGTTTCTGTTTTTTTAGAAAATGAATTGCCTTTCCTTCTTTGCCCTTGAGATTGTGACACTGAGCTTGTGGGATTTGGAGATTCATTGACTGCTGAGTTTGGGAAATAAACTAGACAAGAGCATTTGATAGGACTTTGTGACCTTCTGTTTCTGTGTTGAGTAGTCTGGCACTGAGCGGTGTTTTTTCGCTGTAGGAAATGTTTACTTGCCACCATTGTGGGAAACAGCTTCGTTCACTGGCAGGGATGAAGTACCATGTCATGGCAAATCATAATAGTCTGGTAAGAGTGTCTCCTGTCCTATACAAGCCTACGGGGTGTTTGGCCGCCTTAGATGAGTATCGGTAACTCAGTGGAGACGGCTAAGGCTCTGGGACTTTGTAGGGTATGAGTAAGAAAGCCCTTTTAATAGAAGACTGACATACAATGCAACCCTTGCTGTGAACACATGGGTGTTTGTGTGCTTAGGGGAGTCCCAAAGGTTCATGTCCTGGGATGCCGAGGCTTAGAACTCTGATTCCCATTATCTTTACTTCCCCGTCTGTCTGGGAGATGGGGAAAGCCATGAGTCACGTAACGTAGGCTTCATGGGCATGAGCTTAGGTTCTTGCCAGTCCTTGATTCTTCTATAATTTTTTTCTGCATCTGTCTTTTCCATGAATTATCTGCTTGTTTGCTTCTCATGCTTTCTAGCCCATTTTGAAGACTGGAGATGAAATAGATGAGCCAAGTGAGAGGGAGCGGCTCCGAACAGTTCTAAAGAGACTGGGAAAGCTCCGGTGCATGCGTGAGGTAAGAGCCCAAGGACAGCGACTCCTTCCGCCTGGAGCCTGGGGTCCAGGCCTTTCTGTCGCTCTCTTTCACTTGTCCTTCTCCCCGTAGACCTGGCTCTGTATCAGCTTCCAACATAAGAGTGGCTCCTGTTTTTCCAGGTCTCCTGAACTCATTAATGGGTCTTTATTTTCTTTCTTGCCTTCAAAAATTTTTCTCCCCTGTCCTTGAAGGGGTTTCTTTACTAGCCTTTGGTGTGATGAAAAGGATCCTGGTAACCTTACTCTGAGAAACTTTGATATTGTTGGGTATTTGATGTTGGGGTGGGATTGGGTCATAGACTAAGGAGGAAGCTCTGACACAGAAGAGGTACAGCATCCTAGTTCATTGAATGTCGACTGAACATTGAACGTGATGTTTGGTGGTAGACAGAATAGCTGTCGAGCTGGGGACAGCAAGGGTTGTGCCTGTGAGAAAAGTTGGAGAGGGTCCTGTGACGTCACAGGGTTTGTTGGTATGGAATGCCTTGTGGCTGTTCAGTAATGTAGAGATCATGTCAGAAGATGTAAGATTATAGCTCAGGTCTCTCTCCTGTGTTCAGAGTTGCTCTAGTAGCTTCACCAGCATCATGGGATATCTGTATCATGTCAGAAAATGTGGCAAAGGGGCTGCGGAGCTGGAGAAGATGACCCTGAAATGTCACCACTGTGAAAAGCCATATAGATCGAAGGCTGGACTTGCGTATCACCTGAGGTCAGAGCATGGGCCTGTGAGTACTGATTATTTTCCAGACTCTGTTGGGGTATATTCTGTGGTAGCTGCTTACCCCCACGTACATTCTTTTTTTTTTTTCAAGATTTTATTTATTTATTTTTAGAGGGAGGGGAAAGGAAGAAGAAAGGGAAGGAGAGAAACATCAGTGTGTGGTTGCCTCTCATGTGTCCCCTAATGGGGACCTGGCCTGCAACCCAGGCATGTGCCCTGACTGGGAATCGAACTGGTGACCCTTTGCTTCACAGGCCCGCGCTCAATCCACTGAGCCACACCAGTGCTTGCCGTACATTCTTGGTTCCTCCTTTGGATCCCCATTTAACCTTTGGATGCTTTTGTTCTCTCTTCCTCATTCTTCCTTTGTTTTCTTATTTCTGCCTTTTGAACATTCTTAGCCTGGAGAAATCAAAGTTCATTTTATAGTCTAAGCAGAAGTAAACTCATTATTAATTATATTTTTAAAGCTTAAGGCATTCCCCTGTAGCTAGAAAACCTCCAGGAACCTGCCCAGATGTGTTCTGTATTTCGGTTTTGTTGTCATGACTTTCTTTCCTGATTACGTTTCTGTGCCCTCCCCACCTCATTTTCTGTTTAAGTTTCAAGATGTAATTTATACGTGGTGAGTAATATTCACCCTTTCTGGTGTACAGTTATAAAAGCTTTGACAATTACATATGGTCGTGCAGCCACTACCATAAACACCGTATTGAACAATCTGACAGTTCCCCCCAAATTCCCTTGTGTCCCTTTGTAGTTGGCTCTCCTCATCATTTCCTGATTTTTGGTGACCACTGATTTATTTCCTGTCTTTGTAGTTTTGCCATTGATTGATTGTTTTGATTGATTCACCACTCAAGGATGTTTATTGATTTTAGAGAGGAAGGGAGGGAGAGATTAGAAGGGTGCGGGTGGGGGTGGGACAGATATCCATCAGTTGCCTTCTGTACACACCCTGAATGGGGGTTGAACTTCCAACCTAAGTATGTGCCCTGACTGGGGATTGAACCTGCAACCTTTTGGTGTACAAGATGCTGCTCCAATCAACTGAGCCACCCGGCCAGGGCTTGTTTTGCCTTTTTTAGAATGTCATTTAAATGGAATCATACAGTATGTAAACTTTTGAGCCTGGCTTCTTTCACTTAGTATAATGCATTCGTATGTTGGCATGTATCATT
>VMDR010027505.1:0-13548 GCA_007922815.1 Macrotus californicus | reverse complement strand
AATCTCCAACTAACACTAAATTAAATATCTTTCAAGCTTCTCACAGTTCCTCAGTTCCGTAACTCCTGTATTATTTTGATCAAGGTTAGTCAGACTGGCAAATTTGTTATAACATTCCTTTAAAGTCAACTTAGTTTAAAGCAATGTAGAATCATGAGATATTTCACAGCTTTTCTAGCCAGTCGGCTTCAAAGACAATTTGATTCTATAAGTGTGTTTAGCACATTATTTCCAATTCAATTAAGAAAACACTAGTTGAATAATGTATTTTAGGCTTTATTGGGCTTTTTGATAGGTAAAGAAGGGAACAGGTGGAATAGATTAGCAAAACTCTTATTTTCATGTCTCTATAAATTCTAACCTCCAAGATTTACGTATTTTGCCCTGTATAATGTGCTCCCGTGTGTAATGTGCACCCATGGTTTTGTGTGCATTATACATGGGATAATTATACCATTATACCCACGGTATGTAATCATTATACTCATGTGTAATGCACATCCTTATTTTTCTCTCAAAAATTTGGGCAAAAAAGTGTGCACTATACATGGCAAAAAACTCTTTTTTCTTTACTCTTTTAAAATGGCTACCACCTTGATCTACTACGCAAAAGTAAAAATGTACAGCTTATTACCATCAAAAATAAATCTGGTTATTTTGACAGCGTATGCCCTCCTCCCCGGCCCCCGCCCCAAAAAAATCCCTTAAGATTCCCATTCCTCCTTTACTGTTCAGATAAAATGCCCATTAAATAGGTACACAAAAGTTGGTTAATTACAGTTTGAGGGCAAACTATATAAGCCAGATTAGGGCATCTATTTTATAATGTCTGACTAGGAAAAGTGGGTAACAGTATCTTTCACAGTCTAAGATCAAACACAGTAGAACTGAAAGGATTGTCCAGACCAGTAAAGGAAAAACAAATGTGGGAACCACACCCCTCCCAGGAGATTATCGTAAGGATTTTACTCATTCAAAAGAACAGATTAACTATTATATGGGTTAAAAGTTAACTTTCTCTTCATTATCTTTTTTAAAAAAGCATTTTATAAATAACAAAAACCACTTAGCACTCCCAACCTATCCTTAATGCTCAGTAACTATTTTGTCAAATGTTCATACATTACTTACACAATTTACATATGTAGCTACTAAATAAACTCTGAATCTGTTGAATGTCTGCAGAAATACGGCATGATCTTACCTCTCATCCTCGCCATCCACCAGCGGTAGCACCTTCAACGGGAAAAGAGAAGCAGAGGCTGCTAGGCTGCTGCTACTCCCATCTGAAACTGCTGACATTCCCCCACTGTCACCACTGATAGTCTGAGGTAAGCCAACTAAGGAGGGTTCCGCAGAGCGCCTGGCATCTTCAATTTGGCTTCCAATTGCCTGAGCTAATGATTGTGCAGAGAACTGAGAACTTAGTGATATCTGTTGTGCCAAAGGCAAATTTATATTAGCTGCTATGGAGGGAGGTTGACTAACACTTTGAACCACGTTACCATTTTGAGTGGCAGGGGTTTGTGCTATATTCTGTGGTGGAACCACATTTGTTGGGGCAGAAGACATTCCAGAAGGACCAGCTGAACTAACCTGATTTGTAACAGAAATACTACTAGCAGAGGGTACAGGACTAACTGCAGGCAACTGCTGTGAAACAACTCCTTGAGCTACCGATTCTACTCCTTGTGGCTGGGGAGGCACAGTTAACAAGGTACTTTGGGGTGCAATGACCAGTTGTTGAGGAAGGCTTGTAGCACTAGTTTGAACTCCCTGATGAATAATCGCAGTTTGAGCAGGTGGAACTATTTGTGAAGATGGAGGAGCACCTTGCTGAATAACTGCAGGTGTGACTTGGGAAGAGGGCTGCTGCACTGCAGTGGGTACATTTGCTTGTTGACCAATATTTGGAATTTGACTGCCAGTAGGTACAGCAGATACTGCACTTTGAGCCTGGCCAACAGGCTGACCAGTTGCCCCTACAGGTTGTGCTTGTACTGCCACGGACTGCACTGGCAGCTGGATACTCTGTGGCTGAGCCATAGGAATCACCGTTGTTCCTGCTCCCACTGCTGCAGAACTGGGCTGACCAGAGGACACTGCTTTTTGAAGACTTGGCTGCTGCTGTACAAACTCAGAAGCAGGAATTTGAGTTAGTGGTTTACCGTGACCTGGAGCCATCTGTGTGGGAACAGTCGATTGTTGTCCATATTGTAACTGTTGGGATGGTACCCCTGGAAGGGGAGCTTGCACAGGAGCCGTCTGAGCATATGGCAGTTGGGGTTGAGCCAAACTAGAAATGGAAGGCTGCTGACCTAAAGCTGAAGTTACACCAACCACATTAACAGGTGATGGCTGGATACCAGTCGCAGCATTGATAGTGGCTTGCAGAGGTACCGGTTGAATGCCTTGCTTTTGCTGATAGCTCAGTTCTTGAGACTGTAATTGTACTTGTGAGATCTGTGACTGAGAAACACTCTGTGGTATACTAACTGCTGAAATACTCTGTGGGCCAGTGCTACTGAAATCCATCTGCTGAAGGGCCAAACCTTGAAGAGCTGGTTGTTGCTGCTGCTGTTGCTGCACCACCACAGTAGGGGCTCCCATCTCTCCACTTCCCACACTCTCTGTATAGTGACTCAGTGTGCTAACACTACTGCTCACTGAACTCCCACTAGTGCTCTCCCTCTCAGAAGTCACTTCTATTGGGTTTTGTTTTACAGTTTCCACCACTTTATTTATCAACACACTTTCTGTAGCAGGTACAGCATTCTCTTTTTCATAGAACTCAGTGCAAGTCCACCTACCTTTTTTAAAGGGTTCAGAACTAGAATCTAACTTCACAACTCTGAACCTTGAAGTGTTAATTGTTGGCTGTTGTTGCTGACTTGAAACTGATCCCATAGCCATCCCTGCAGCTGTATTAGGTACACTGTTAACAACAGCAGAGGAAGAAATAGTACCATTGCCCATGCCACTCAAGATATTCACATTAACACTGCTGTTAACTCCAGGCCCAACACTCACACTAGCAGCACTAGGAATACTGCTTGCAGTTATATTAGCATTACCAAGCACATTGCTTGTCACATTAGGATTAAAACTACCCACAGCAGTAATGGTAACATTATTCATCGTATTAGTGCCAGTAACAGAATTTATTCCTATACTGCTGGTAGTACTGGGAGCACGGATATTAGTCATTACAGATGCAGGTGAGCCACTCGATGATGCAGCAGAAGTTGGTGCAGCTGGTATAACACTGTCGGAGCTCCCAGTTGTAGAGAGTTTTCTGGATATTGGGCTTGAGGGTGGCCCTCCAGGAATGGATGTACTGGCCACACCAGCATGGGATGGGTGGTGGTGCCCATGGTGGAGGTGGTGCCCATGATGAATGTGATGGTGGTGATGGAGGTGGTGTGGATGAGCATTCCCATTAATCACAACATTCTGTTGTGGAAGGTGAGGCAAATGAGGCTGAGGAAGGTGAGGCTGGTTGGGAGAGACTGCCCCAGGTGTCTCAGCTTCCTGGAAGTTATTAAGCGTCTCTTCTGAGGAGCTACGTTCAGGTTCCCCTAAGTCAGTAGCCCTGGAAAGTGATACATCAAGGATCTCGGAAGACGAAAGATCTTCCGTGTGAGATTCATCCAGATCATCATAGCTCTCAGTGTCTTCTGCTATACTGTTGTTAGAGCTGATGCTGGCGGAGATCTGGGCCGGCGTAACGCTAGTTATCTGAAAGCCACTTTTCTTTTTCATTTGAGTTCCGCCTGGTGCAAGAGGCTGTGTCTGCAGCTGAGCCTGAGAAAGGAGGTTCAGGCTTTGTGGAGGCGGAGGCTGTGGTCCCGACGTACAAGATGCTGCAGGAGGTGGCGGCTGGAGCAGCGACGGAGGCGGAAGATCCTCGGAAGATGGGGCATTACTACTAACGCCGGTACCTGCTGCATTGAGAGCAGAGGCACTACCACTGCTGCTGCCCCTTCTAGGGAACATCGCCGGGTGCGCCATCTTCCTAGCACTAATGTCTGCAGCGGCCGCGGCGGATTCAGGCGGCTGGTGCATTGTGTTGGGTACGGGGGGCGGAGGAGGCGAGTGCCAATTTCCTTCTGCACGGTAATCTTTGTATTCAAGGCGCCAGGAGGAAAACCAGACCCGACGCTCCGCCCGGCGAGATCCCTCCTTCTCCTCCTCTTCAGCCGAAGGCGCTGGACGCTCCTGCCTTCGAAGGCGAGCTTCGGGAAGGGAGGATGAACGATGGTGAACAGGGCGGCCGGGGACCCGAAGGGGGGGACCCCTTCAGTCCTTCACCATTCACTTTCCCCTCTAATATCACACCCCCCTTTATATTCCGCTTCACGTGGGGTGCGGGGCGGTAGGGAGGGGGAGACAAGCAGAGGGGGGAGACCAGGAGAGGGCTGGGAAAAACCGAGAAATGCCCACCTTCTCCGGACTACTCAGAGGCCACCTCAAACCCTCCTCCCGCCGCCCCGGTGGCGGCTGCTGCAAAACCCTCCCGGTCGCTCTGCATGAAGGCAACGCAAAGCAAGTGTCGCCTTCCCCTCGCCACCCCCGGCTCTGCTGCCGCGGCCGGCAAGCCCCGAGCTCACTGTCGCTCAAACCTCCCCTCTCAGCCCCGCTGTCCCCGCTCGGCCCTCCCCCCACGCCCCGCGGACCCTTTCAAACCCCCTGGGCTCGCGGTGGCTGCTCCGGGAGAAAACGCTGGCCAAGACTGGGGCCGGGACGACGAGGCTTCAAGCAGGGCGGCGGCGGGGCGCCCGGTACAGTGAGCCCAGCAACGAGGCGCGGGCGGGCGCGCAGAGACGCCAGGTCCTCGCGGAGTACGGCCGGGGTGCGGCAGCGGTGGCAGCGGGAGCCCAGGGACTGCTCCATCACTGGCAGCCATGGAGCCCGAGCATTTTCCTCCCTCAGGCAGGCGCCTCAGCTCAGTACACGTCCTCGGGGAGTAAGGAGCCGGTGCTGGAGCCTTTCCGAAGGGCGGCGGGACGTGCGCTAGTGTGGAGGGTGAGAGCCGCTCCTATCCTCTTCCTCCGCAGCCGGATCGTCCTCACCCCGCTGCTCTCGCGGCCCGGGCGGGAGGGGGCCACAAGCGGCAGCTGCTCCTTTCTCGGCGGCGTTGGTGGCCAGACAGGCTGGTGCAGCGACTGCAGCCGACGCCGTTCAAAGAACGAGAGGTGGGGTTGGTCGGTGTCGGCCAACCGGGCGGGTGAGTGCCGGGGGAGGGCAGCAGGCGGGGAGGGGGCTGAGGTGGTTGTTACTAGTGCTCTTCTCCCGCTTCACCGTATCCCCCAGTCTCTCGCGGCATTGGGAGAGGAGGGACCAGCGCCGGAGCGCAGGAGGAGGAGGGGCGAACGTCGGCGAGAGAAGGCGGTGGCAGCGGCGGGGGGAGAGGGCCAGCCAAGGGGAAAGAGGGAAGATGGCGTCTGCGCATGCGCTCGGGTACCGCAGACATAAAGCCGGGTACGGCAGAGAAGGAGGCGACCGGTGTTCGGACCTCCGCGAGAGCCGGGTGTCCCTACGGAAGTTGCCGAAGGCTGGCGGAGGCGCCGAAGCCACGGGTTGGGTGGGTGGGGAATTTCGCCGGGGGAGCGAATCCGGGTTGGCCTCTGAGACTCTGCCTGAGTGGGGGTGGGGCAGGATGAGGGGCGCGCGCAAGTTAGGTGTGTCCGCTCTTTTTCACATGCGGCTGCAGGGAGCGCGCGCACGCAGAGCGAAGGGAGCGCAGCAAGTAGGTTGCTGGAGCCCTAGGTGTCGGGTGTACGTGCCCTGGGTGGTGTCCCCCCGCCTGGCCTGTGGAATACTTAATGAGGCTTTTCTCCGCAGCAACAGCATCACGAGTTTCGGTTCCCAGGAGCCCGCAACCGCTGCTGCCACCGCCACTGCCACGACATGAGTCAGGCTTTCTTCCTCCGCGCGTGGGGGAGCCTTCCTCTCTTGAGAACCTGGGCTCTCCTCGGCCGCACGGCACCACCCTTATCCCCTCGGAAGATGATGCTCTAGCGCCGTAGTTGCAGGGTCCACAGAAGGCCGGTGGCTCCTCACGATAGGTGCTGCCTTTTGTGCTGTGCAGTCGTGGCTGCCGGGCGGTCCCCTCACCCTTCCAATGGCAGGGGCGAGTCAGCCCGGCAGATATTGCAGCCGTTTGCAAGATAAATTGCCTAAGCTCCTCTGGGGTGGGTTCTTAGAGACTGAGTGCTTGCCATCCGCCCTTACCTGGAGGAAAGAAGCCACCACCAGCTCTGTAAACTAGTTAACCTCAACAGGTGGAGCTTTTTCTCCAGCAGGGATGTCTTTCCGTTTCATTGTCCAGGCTGTAACCCCCACAGGTTTGACTGAAAAGACAAAGTTGCTTGCTCAGGTAGCAGCACGAGTGCAATGATAAGTGAAGACCACCTTCTAGAAAAAGGAAGAGCCAGGCCAATTCTAGTTTAAAAACCTGCTTGAGACTGTTCTAGTTCTACAGAAGCAGTGTTGCGTTTTGATTAGAGGCAATTTAATGGAAGTTGCTTCCCTGGCATTAACATGTTAAAACATTGTAGCTCTAAACACTTTTTTACTATGAAGTGAAAATGTATTTCTTGATTAAAAAACAACAAAGTGACATGGCAAACCCTAGAGAGAAATTTTTTTTTTTTTTAATTTAGATTCTAAGTCGGGGAACTAAACTTTTTTGTTTTAATTTACTGATTTTAGAAAGAGGGAAAGGAATAGAGAGAGAAACATTGATTTGTTGTTCCACATATTAATGCATTCATTGGTTGATTCTTATATGTGCCCTAACTGGAGATCAAACCTGCACCTTTGTACTGGGACAGACACTTTAACCATCCGAGATACCTGGCCAGGGCTGAACCTTTATGGTTAGACCTGATTGAGGAACTTTCAGGCTTGACAGATATATACAATCCTATTTCAGGAGCTTGTTAAAGCATAAACAACTGTAGCTTTTTACAGAGTTTTGATACAAATCTGTCAAATCAACATGTTGCCTTTAGGTTTCTCTAAACTTTTTTCCCCTCTCATCAATTTCTCAAAAATTGACATCACCATTCTCTTATACTATTGAATAGAAATGCATCCTCAATATCCCATGTAATCCTGTATCAGAGCTATAACATATTGTTGCTTTTTCTGTGCTACCTATCCCCTAAACCGAAAAAGCAGGACAATATTTATTTTTTACTTTAAATTGCCTATGTGGAGCTCTGTGCTAGATGCAAAATTATGTGCTCATAAATAGTGAAAGTGATATGTAATAAAAGTGAAATACATTTGTACTTGTTTTGTGATATTCGTGTATTAATGTGTGAATGATTGTATTTTTATATAACTATATATTTATGTGTTTTACAAAAATATAATTTTTTAATACCCCAAAAGCTTTTGTTTCATATGATATGCCTGTAATGGTTGCCATCCATTGCTGAAATGCAAATCTGACATGCTTTTTGAACAGTTTTTGAATGGAAAATAGAAACTATCCTAACCCATTGAAATTCCCCTGGAATGTAGATGGAACTACAGTGTAAAAGAAAATGCTCTTGGTCTCTCAAAATGTTGCCTTAGGTAAGAGTTTTAAATTACCCCAAACAACAGCTCAACACCCCCTGGGGCACCTAAATACCCTTTATGATCCTGCTGATATAGTTAGAAGCAAAAGAAACACACAAAGTTTTACCCAAAGTTGAAAGTATGAGTTATCAGAATGATCCTATAAAAACAAGATATTTATTCTAATAACCAGGAGTAAAGGGTATTGTTGTTTTAGCTGTTTTGATCTTGAAGGTAGGAATATTATTTCTTTTAAATGAGTTTTGTTAACAACAAAACTTTTCCATGATAAGAAAATATGGTCTTTTCAAATGCATTTTGTTTTTGTCTGCCATATCACTTTCAAATTTCTGTTTCAGCTTTATCACATTCCACTAAGACATAAAGAGCAACTCTGCAGTTATGGAAACCTGAATTTAAAAAAAATGACTCTGAATGTACGCATATGCATGTGTGTCTTTCTCCAACCCCTCTCTCTAGTTGCCACCATTTCCATGACCAGCAATACCTGGATACAAGTACATTAAAACAAACAGAAGCACTTAACCAGGTGTTACCGTCTTACCACCATTTAATTTATAAAGATTGCATTTTTATATTAATATTAAATGCCTACTGCTATATGTAATGAACTAATAAATCCTTTGAACCCAGTACTTAGAGTTATCCTTTGCCTTTGAAAGACTGAATTTCACCTGTTGCATTCTGAAGGTGTAACCCTGAATAACTCTGTTAACTAAGATTAATGTGTAGTGCAGTGTTCACTAAAATCCAATTATTGTGCCATTGCAAACCAACATGTAGATTTGACTGTGTTCAGTGTTTTTTTTTCTACCATAAAATAGAAAATTATCTTTATATTATAGTTTACCTAATTGTGAGAACTATGAAATAGGTCAGTATTTAAAGCCAAGTAATTCTCTAGAAGTAAAGCCCTCAAAGAGCAGGAAGGAAATACTTATACTCAGAATGACTGTGACTGGCAGAAGTAGATATTAAAGAGAAATGTGTACTGAAAATAATGTCACTGTTCCACTCCAGGAATTATTCTGCCTAACCAGTACATCAGGCATGCAATATTACTTATCTGGAACTTTTGAATGTCATCTGAAAAAGAAGTCAAACTTTTAAACATGTTAAAGACCAAAAACTCAATAGAGTAAATGTGAAGATCTAATTGTCTTCATTGAGCAATTGGTGAATCAGGCAGCATCCAATCTGTCAAGTAGAGAGGTGCTCCAAGAAGTATAGGATATGGAAGGCATTTATAGGCAGAAATTGGGTGGGAAAAAGTTATTAGAAAAGGAAAAGACAACATTGTTTCAGGCAAGGTTAACTTTCCTTAGAGAAGGAGAAGGGGTTCTTATCAGACAGGTTGTTTCAGCTTCTGGAGGTGGAGGAAATATAGAGGGTCATATGACATATTACCTCATTGGTACTTACCAGAAAATTCCAGACTGACCCATTAGGATTACATTCCTGGGGAAGCTTGGAACTGCAATTAGGTCATATAATAAGTCTACAAGTGACTCCATTTTGGACCTTTGGCTTTCTTTTCAACAATGAGTTATATAAACATGAAAAAGTCACACATTTTGACATAGGAAGACATGTATACATGGGGATACTGCAGCATGTAAATGCTCCTTGATTTTTGTAATACCATAAAATGCTTATTTTAAAACTTTTCACTCAAATTTCAATGCGTATTGCTTAGCTTATAATGATTAATATTTTGCAGGATTTGTTAAGCTTTCAATATAAGTATGTTTCTGGTCAGCTAAACAATTTTATATCCTCAAAGGAGGATATAAATATTTTCCCATTTTAGCAATTAGCTTTTACTGAATATGAGAGCCTGTAGAATGGAGGCAATAATAACCTAGTCTTCCCAACATGTTCTAAAGACCAATTTGTATTTGTACATCTTCTGAATGCTTACAAAAATAAACACATTTGTCATATTTTTTAATCATAAAACAGTACAGAAACTTGAATTTATGGTTCAGTGGGCACACTGATACACATTAGCTCATTTAGGTCTACCCTTGGAGAGAGGAGGCATTATTACTTCCATTTTAGAAGTAAGTGCTCATGCCCTGGCTGGTGTGGCTCAGTGGATTGAGTGCTGGCCTGCAAACCAAAGGGTCACTGGTTCTATTCCCAGTCAGGGCACATGCCTGGATTGCAGGCCAGGTCCCCAGTAGGGGGTGCTCGAGAGGCAACCACGCATGTTTCTCTCCCTCTCTTCTCCCTCCCTTCCTCTCTCTCTAAAAGTAAATAAATCAAATCTTTTAAAAAAAAAAGTGATCACAGAGAGGTTAAGGAACTTGCCCAAGGTTTATGCCTAAATCTGTATACTCAGGTCTTATTAATTTCAGATTCTATGTCTCTGGGTTGAGATGGTTTTCTGAAAAAGCAGTCTGAACTCTAGGGACTAGTATTTTTCAAAATTCTCTTGGAAATTAATGTGTTCTTTTAATGCTTTTAAATACCAAAGGAGATATGCCACACACACACTAATTGCATATAGCATTTCTTCTGCATGAAAAGTATAAAAGAATTTTTCTGTTTGAACCAATGTAAATGTTACAGATTCTTCTACAGTCTATCTTTTCCAACTTAGAAATGTGTTAATTTGGAGAATTTTCTTACAATTCAAAAAAATCAGCCTTGGCCAGTGTGGTTGGAGCATCATCCCATAAACTGAAAGGTTGTGGGTTCAATTCCCAGTCGGGGCACATGCCTAGGTTACAGGTTCAGATCCCGGTTGGGGAGCATACAAGAGGCAGCTGATTGATGTTTCTCTCCCTCTCTCTCCCTTTACCCTCACCCAAGGACAAAATCAATAAGCATGCCCTTGGGCAAGGATAAAAAAATATCATTTCTAACTTCTGCTACAAAACTTTGAAGTGGTATTGAAAACATCATTTGTTAATTTAAATATTTTTAAATTAAATCAACCCTCCAATTTCTTCAGATGATAACTAATATATATTGAATGCCTACTTTATACAACACAGCATTCTAAATGCTTTAAGTGTTTTAACTCACTTGATCCTCACAATTGTATAAAGTAGGAACTATAATTACCCCATTTTACAAATGAGGAAAGTGAGGTGCAGAGTAGGTTGAAGTCTAACAATTTGTTAACAGTGGGGCTGAGGTACAAATCCCTGCAATGCAACCACCCCTTCACAACATATGCCTCCAAGACATATTAAATCAGTCTCCTGCCGATTCTAGCTTCCAAGTTAAATTTCTACAGAATACTCATGTTTCAAGTTTTCTAAATTAGATATCACCAAAGTATCTAGGAGCACCACTTTCTCCTGATGCAGAGATATTCTAAGAAAGAATGTTCATTTTGAAGACTCTACTGTGGCTACATAGGAATTACACATAAATGAACAGAACAACGACTTGATAAGATGAATGATCCTTCACTGATCAAAAAACAGACGTTGAGTGCTTTTTTTTAAAAAAAAAAGTATTAATCACACATAATTGAGGAAAGCTGTGTATGCAGGACAACATAAATGTTTTCTTCCCATGTTAGCAATTAACTTTTATTGAATATGAGAGCCTGTAGAATAAGGGAAGTAATAACCTAGTTTTTCCAACATATTCTAAGGACTATTTGTATTTTTACAGCTTTTTGAATACTCAAAATTATAGAAATAAACACATTTGTTATATTTTGGGTATCATAATTTTAGTAAAACCTTCATATTTTTACCATACATAAAACCAAAAACAGGTCAAGAGGTACAAGCAAATCATAGCAGCCACTCTTTCTTTAATTTAAACATTAGAATACATAGGCATATCATGAGGCTCAAAGCTCAAGGGAAAAGGAATGGCTGTTGAAGTCATTCCTTAATACGGAATTTTCCTTTGTTCATTCATCTTCTCCCTCGGCTCTGGCTTATCTATTAGGAGAATAAAATTGATAAAATAGTTTTAGCAACTTAAATTGACATTTTGAGTTAATTTCATTGTAGAAGGAAAACAGGAAATTATTGGTCTTGAAGGCAAAAATCTTTTCTGATTTTAATACTTTTAAAAAGAAGAAAATAAAATTTTAGATGCACACAAGCTAAATTGTAGTCAGAAGCACAGGATAAAATCTGGTTAATAACATGAATGTTAAAGGCCATAGTACTGTTTACATATGGAATTTGTTTATAAGAACTTTATGAATGATAAAGTTAGAATGATTAATGAGGAAATGTTGAAATTTCAAAAAAAAAGCATGAGATGGAATTTAGGAGGGAAAGCTCAACAAAATTGATTTGTTTTATTACATGTAATACATACACACTTGACAATTTCAAGAAGATTAACTATGTATACAACTGACTCATCCTCTTCACTGAGTTAAATATAAAGTTAATTGCAAAGATGCCAGCAAAGCTTTCCATGAAAAATTGAAAGAGAAGGTCCAACAGAAGGTGCTTTCTTGCCCCAGTTATTTATAGACAGAATGGGATCACATGACAATGCCAACTCCATAGTTTAACTTTGATGCTTCAGAAGAGGTTCTAGACACTCTCTTTATTCAAGTCATAACTGACATACAAAAATAGTTAGTTACACATATACCAAAACATGTTTTGATCAGTTGCCTCTCACACACCCTGGCCCACAACCCAAGCATGTGCCCTGACTGGGAAGTGAACCGGCAGCCTTTCGGTTGGCAGGCCAGCACTCAATCCACTGCACCACACCAGCCAGGGCTCAATACATGTTTTGAATAAAATAGGGTAATACTCTATGTTACCTCAATGTTGATCCCAAATTATTTGGTAAATAACAAGAATTTTGAAAGGAATACTTAAAATGAAAACATCTTAAGAAAGGAGCTAAGGTTTTTTTTTTTTTTACTCTGTCAGTATATGATAGGAACTCAGTACGAACTTGTAAAGAATTTCTTAAACCCCACATTATGTGATAATAGTCAATATAATTTATCACATGAACTTTACTACTGGACTTTTCATAAGATGAATCTGAAGAACATTAAGTTCAGAAGTTATGACATTAGGAAACAAGCTCATTATTAAAATTCTGGTCAAGGGCATCCAACAGCATTGAATTTCCTTCTCTGTTCTTTACTTGATCTCTATAAAATTCTCCTTGTCCAACCTAAACCTATAACAACTTGCTGATTACTCTTTTTCATGGAACATCATGCCCAGAGCATTTTTGTTCAAATGAGAAAATGATAAAAGGAGTTGAGTCTAATCTCCTTTTCTGATAGATTTGCAAATGTTTAGATACAGTGCATTATGTTAAATACTGATCAGAACTGGGATTCTTAGGCTTTGTGGTTTCTGGAAATGCATTCCTTACATCCTGGCTAAAGGATGGGGAAAAGTCATATGCTGCTTCCAGTTAGACGAGCTGCAGAACTATTTTCTAAGAAACTTACAAAACCTACGATGAATAGAGTAATTTCATATAAAATGACCTATTGTTTTAAAGTTTAACTTAGTTATTATTCTAAAATACTTACTAGCACTACTGGTCAAACATTGTGAAGTAGTAATATTGAATGAGAGTTCTGCTACTATTTTTCATATATCCTCACATGGAACATTTTTCCTCCTATTTATGATTGTGAAGCGTAAAAGGATCCACCCAAAAATATGCTGCTCTGGTATATTGACTATGTTGAGCTGCAGTCACTTAAAAAATAGCAAATTTTTTTTACCTCTGACTGGGTAGCTCAGTTGGTTAGAGAGTCATCCCAATACACCTGGTCAGGGCACCTACAAGAATCACCCAATGAGTGCATAAGTGGAACAAAATCTCATCTTTCTTTTCCCTTCCCTTCCCTCCACTTCCCTTCCCTCTCTCTCTCTCTTTCTGCCCCCCCTAAAATTAATTAATTAAACAGCAAATGCAGGGAGAGACTTTCTCTTAACTCCCCTTATTTGCCTAAAAACAGATCCTCCAGAAGGAACTTAACTG
>VMDR010027504.1:0-13546 GCA_007922815.1 Macrotus californicus | reverse complement strand
TATTGAGGAAAATATATCAGACACCTGGATAATTTTGATATTATATGAAACATGCTAATGTTAGTAACTTGTTATGATTTTTCTGTTTATTAAGGCATTATAACTTCAGTTTAAAATACTACACAAAACATTATAAATGTTTTTTATCTATTTATTTTTCTGCCTTTCTGAACACATGCAGTTACAAAGTAAAAGATCTGTCCCTGTGTAACCAGTCTGTCCCTTCTTCACTCACCTGGAACACTAGAGGCTGGGTTGATCTCTGAATTGGATATTCATTCTGAGCCTTTCGGAGCTGCTGTCAGAAAGGGTCTGGCAAACTTGGAACACTATTGGTTATATCATTTTAGTTTTCTACCTTGGCGAATCAACAGAATTCATACATAGCTCTGACACTGCCCCTTTAAAGAAACCAGGTTCCAAGAATGTAAAACTGTCAATAAATACAGAGAGCGTTAATTCTATCACCGCCCCTTATTTCTTGAGGCTACTGATGCACATTGCTGTGAGTGATGCTGTTATTGAAATCCATACAGTATAGAGAAAAAAGGAATATTTGAAATATTTTAAATTAATGACATTTATCGATGCTCCTTGAATCTGCCCACCTTATTTCCTCACAACTTCCATTCCTGGTTGGAAATTTTTACCTACCATAGGAAGCCAAAGTTACTGATGGAGAGGCACGAGACACCGCAGGTATGTTTTGGGTGGGACGAGAGGTTGGGGATGGCTGGGAATAAGATTGAAAACTACCACAGTGAGAAATCCCTTTTCTAGGGCGCCCTGACACATGGGAGCTAGTCAATAATGGCGCTTACTTGAATTGAGAGATTTCACTGTGCTTGTTCTTTGCTAAAAACTGTATTATTTATTCTTTAAAACAATCACACAAGTAAAATATCATTTCCATTTTATAAATGAGAAAGTTAAAGATGAGAAAGGTGAGATATATGTTCCGAGCCACCAAGTCTAACTTGTGCACAGTTCCTCCACTCTCAGGAGTCTACCGTATGTTTTTCCTTCTAATGTTAAATAAAGTCATCTGAACTTTCTAGGTCCTAACGTGTTTAACTATCTTATTTATCTGGCTTTAAAGTTTTTAATCTTGGAATCTTGTATGTCTTTGTATTTTTAGTACCAGGAAAATCACAGGGATATTTAAAATGATATAGTTTGGCCAACAGACATATTAAAAGATGCTCAATGTCACTAATCATCAGATAAATGCATATTAAAGGCACAATAAAGACATCATCTCACACCTGTCAGAATGGCTATCCTCAATAAATCAACAAATTAGTGTCGGTGAGGGTGTAGAAAAAAGGGAACCCTCATGTCCTGTTGGTGGGATTGAAAATTGGTGCAGCCACTGTGGAAAACAGTATGGAAGTTTCTCAAATAATTAAAAATAGAACTACCTATGACCCAGAAATTCTGGGTATGTCTCTAAAGGAATCCAGGTAAGAAGGGGATGGAAAGAAGTATTTGAAATCATGAAAGGCAAGGACCTACATCCAAAATTACTCTATCCAGCAAAACTATTATTTAGAATGGAAGGGCAGATAAAGTGCTTCCCAGATAAGGTCAAATTCAAGGAGTTCATCATCACCAAGCCATTATTAGATGAAATGTTAAAGGGACTTATCTAAGGAATAGAAGATCAAAACTATGAACAGTAAAATGACAACAAACTCACAACTATCAACAACTGAGCCTAAAAAAATGAAAACAAAAACTAAGCAAACTAGAACAGGAACAGAATCACAGAAATGGAGATCACGTGGAAGGTTATCAGTGGGGAAGGGAAGGGGAAGAATGGGGTGGAAAGGGTACAGGGAATAAGAAGCATAATTGGTAGGCATAAAATATACAGGGGGAGATTAAGAATAGTACAGGAAATAGAGAAGCCAAAGAGCTTATATGTACGACCCATGGACATGAACTAAGGGGGGGATGCTGGAGGGTGGGGGGCATGCAGGGCAGAGGGGAATAAAAGGGAGAAAAAAACTGGGAAAACTGTTATAGCTGAATCAATAAAATATACTTAAACATAAAAAAATAAACATAGAAAGGGATCCAAAACACTAATTTGAAAAGATATATTCATCCCTATGTTCATTGCCACATTATTTACAACAGCCAAGGTATGGAAGCAACCTAAATGTCTATCAATACACAACTGGATAAAGAAGAGGTGGTACATATATACAATGATATATTACTAGTTCATAAAAAAAGAATGGAATCTTACCATTTCCAAGAACATGAATGGAACTAAAGGGTATTGTGCTAAGTGAAATAAGTCAGAAAGAGAAAGACCATATTATTTTACTTATTTGTAGAATCTAAAAAACAAAAAATAAGCAAAACATAAACAGACTCACAGACACAGGGAATGAACTGACAGTTGTCAAATGGGAGGGGATTTAGGGACTCAGTGAGAGAGGTGAAGGGATTAGGAAGTACATTACGGTAGTTACAGAACAGTCACGGAGATATAAAGTACAGCACGGAGAGTATAGTCAATCACATTGTAACAACTATGTGTGATGCCAGCTGGGTACTAGATTTGTCAGGGCATCACTTCATAAGTTATACAAATGTCTAACTAGTATGGTATACACATGAAACTAATGTAATATTTAATGTCAACTATAATTGAAAAATTAAAAATATGTGCAATTTACGTATTTTGCATGCCATATTCTTGCAGTCACAATTTATATACTGTTGCGGATATACTGCAGTATTAAAAATATGCTAAATTACATTGTGCTGGAATAAATGCCCATTTACTCTGTGCTGCCAATGGTACTGTAGGAACAACACGAAGTTGTCCCTGGGATCAAACTAGATAATCTTTTTTGGATGCTATTGTCCCTCTTCATTGCTCTTAATATCTCCTTGAAGTAACCCTATGTCCTGTTTCAAGCTCAACCCCTTTCCAAAATCATACACAATGCCACCTTACCTATATGCACTAGGCTTTCCCTCTGTGCCCTCTATGAAACTATAAGGGGAGCCTACGGACATCTCACTGCTGCATGCTTTTTCTGCATTGCAGAAGATGAGAGGAAGATACAAGAGAACATAAGGAATGGATTAAAGTCTCTGTGGTCACTTGGTCATGGGCAGCTTCCTTATTTTTCATGCCACTTTATTCTGCAGCACTGGTGTACCTCATGGCACATCTGGAAACCCATTGTTTCATGGGGAAGACAAAGAGATTTAGGTTGGACCATGCCTTTCATAGAATGTTAATCAATAGCTGTGTAAGAGTAGCAACATATTTAGAATTCATTTATCAGCGAGAAACCCAAACACGTACAACAGCACTAACAAAATGTGCACATTAGCAATGCTCCCCAGTAGGTTGTTCTGCCATATTCCTTATGAGGTATGGGCTATGCAATGAGATTAAATTTTAAAGTTGTATTTAGAGAGTTAACAATTTACTCAAGGCCATGCTTTCAGTCAGTGATGAAAAAATATTTATTTATTTCCAGTTCCCTTCTTTGTTCTTGAGTAGTTCTGCCTTAAGAATACAGAGCTAAGAAACCACAGGGGAACATAAGCCATGTTAGTTTCAGTGTAATCGTTAATAAGTTTGTCGAATGCTTACTGTGTGTAAGGCACTTGAAGGGGTGAAAAGTAGAGTAAAACATAGAATTATAATTATAATTTAAAATGACAAAAAATTGTTTCATAATTCTTTTTCTTCCCCTTCGGTGTGGATGGTGAGAAATCATCTCTCCCTACTTAAATTGCCAACGTTGAAAAGGCAAAATTTCAAATATAAATGTACTGTTTTATAATAACATAAATTCTCCTTGATTTCCATCGTCATCTCTAAATTCAAAGGCCATTTCTAACATAGTTAGGTCAGGTCTCACTTTTTCCTCTTATCCGATATCTCACCCAATCTGTAAAGTTTCAGAGAGCAACTGCCAATTCTGGAAACAGATATGCCTTCTGGAGCCGCTCCTGCTAGATTACCTCAGCTCTACCACCCAAGAATGAGACAGTCTAGGCCTGTTACTGAAATTCTATGTGCCTCAGACTCCCTGACTGTAACAGGTGCGTAATGAAACTAAGGTTACCAATTTGTTTTGGTTAGGTGATACAGTACATTACTCCTTTGCCAAGCATGGAGAACCATTGAAAGGTGTGGAATCATGCCATCCTACAACAAACACAAAAAAGTAACAACTGCTCAGAATAATTCTTTCACTGGTCTGTGGTGAGTGGAGCCTAAAATGTCTATTTTATTCCTCTCCTTGATTTAAAGCCCTACATCTCAAGCAGATCCCTGTTAAACTATAAATATGTCATATGAAATAATATATTAAATAATTGCCATAAAAGTCTATTAATGTACCTAGTTGTGTTGGGTCACAGTGGAACACATTTATTTTTGGCAGTAATAAAAAGAAAGAAAAGCAATAAAAAGAAGCAAGCTACTGACAATATGCAACAACATGAATGAACTTGATAAATGTTATGCTGAAGGACACCAGACACACAAAAAGTTCATACTGTATGATTCCATTTTTGAAATTCTAAAATTATATGTACAACTAAGAAGGACACAAGGAAACATTCTCTGGTGATACAAAATGTTCTATGTCTTGAAAATGATGTGGGTTACACTAATGCATGTGCAAATATTGTTCAAAACTGATTAAAGAAACACTAGATCTGAGCATTTCACTGTATATAAATTATACTTCAGTTAGTTTATTAACTAAACATCACTATGGTTATTTTCATTAGTTCTTATATTTTATGGATGCATGCTGAAACATTCACAGACAAAAAAGGTATATGTAATTCTTTCAGTTTATTTTAAAAATGGATAAGTAGTGGCAAAAATGGGGGTGTGGGTAAGCATAAAGAAGAAACATGATTAGCCATATGTTGACAAATGTTGGAAGTTGGGGGACACTGGGGAGTCTCTATACTCTCTATTTCTGTATATTTTTGTTTTAGATTTTATTTATTTATTTTCAGAGAGACGGGGAGGGAGGGAGAAAGAGAGGGAGAGAAACCTCGACTCGACTGGTTGCCTCTCACAAGCCCCCAACGGGGGATTGCTCACAGTCCAGGCATGGGCCCTGCCTGGGAATCCAACCCAGTGGAACCCAATCGAAACGGCCTTTGGCAATCCACTGAGCCGCACCAGCTAGGGCTTTCTGTAGATTTTGAACATTTTCCATAACAAAATGCTGAAAAGACCGGAGTCACCTGGGTTTACCTCATTACAACAGAAAACTGAACAGAAGGAGGGCATAACTCGTACAAGCTCTGGGAGCCAGACCATGGACCAACTTTCAAGGTTAGCCTTCGTCCTCTGACCCCGAGGAAGAGTGTTTTGGAAAGGCTGCTTTTAAAAAGGGCCCGTCAGTAATACAACGAATTATTTAAGCATACATATACTTGCTTACTGTCCCTTTTGGTTTTAAAGGCTTGTTTTGTAGAGTTACACTGCACATTTTTCAAATTTTAGACCCAAGTCAGTGCAAGGGTCAGCGAAAGTATCCTCCCCACCCCCCCGCCCCCCCAAAATGAACACAAAATAAAAACACGGCAGACTCCTTTTCCCTGCCAGTGCCAAAATCGTCCTCCCAGGCAAAGAAAGCTAAGGCATGCTGTTGCAGGGAGGAGCTTGGTCCTCCAGTCTGACACGGTCCGGGGGCAGCTGTTTTTCCTCCAGCGCCGGGAGAGGTGGAAATGCGCAAAAATGCGCAAAGCCCCGCAATCCCTGTCCTGACTCAACCTGCGCTGGCCGGTCCCTGCGTCGCGTCCGCCCCGCGCGCAGCCCGAGGCAGAAGTCAGGAGGGTGAGGGCTGCGTTTCAGGAGGGGCGAAGACTAAATTAAACGTGGTCGTTCGGGAGAATAAAAGCGCTCCGGACTTGTCCCCTCCATCCAGGCACTTGGGTGCGGAAAGTACACTGCACTTCGGGAACGAGAAGCCCCCCGACCGCTGGTTTCGAGGGCTGGGGAATATTTATTCCTCATTCGGCTGATGGGAAAGCCTGCGTCTGGCAGGCCCTGATTGGTGGGAAAGGAAGTGGCGACAGTGGGGTGGACAGAGGATCTGACGAGCCTCCTGCTGCCTCCTCAGCCTGGAACTCTTCCCCACTCTCTCCTCTGCACCTGCGGGTCCCTTTCCCGCCCAGGCCAGGTGAAGAGCCCGCAAGAATCTGGGGGGTATTTAAGCAAAGCACCCTCAGCGTTGTATTCTGAGACCATCGATCAGATTTCACGAGGGAAACGTGCTCTGGGCGGTGCCTCCGTGCGCGCGGGTCTGATTCGCTTGCCTCCTTCGGCAGCTCCCCGAGAGAGTGACTATCCTTGGCGATTGATCCCTGGGTCCCCACGCCCCCAAGCTGGCTCTGATAAAGGGGTCCCGGTGAAACCAGGGGAAAGGCGGGGACTGGGGAGGAGGGGGGATGGGAAAGAGAGAAAGGCGTCAGCCCGACCCTAACCACAAGGGTCCCCGTGACCCTGAACTTGCGGTGAAGCTCAGAACACCCCCACCTCCCCGCCGCCTGCGACCAGGCGGGCGCCCGGAGTCGAGGCACAGCCCCCACGCCCGCGTCCTCCTGCGAGAGGAGTGAAGAGCGCGCGGCGCGCCGAGCAGCCTGCGCGGGGCGGGGAGAGGCGCTGACAAATCAGCCGCGGGGGCGGTGAGCGCAGGAGAAGACGGAGGAAAACGAGCAGGAGCAAGAAGATCGCGACGACGAGAAGGGAACCCAGGAAAGGGGGCGAGCGACCGAGAGCGGCGACGCGGGGCGAGGTGTGTGCTGGTTTCAAAGCAGACGCGGGGACCAGCGAGCCCTGCCGTCAGCATCCTTAGCTTTCTCCCCGCCTTCCCTTCCGACCCCCGTCTCTTTCTCTGGGATCCTCTTGTGCCGGGGACAGGGAGGGACAATTCGACAACAGATTCGTGGGTTCGCTCTCACGCCGCCGGCCTCTCACCCCTCGGTTGTGCTTCCTGCAGCCGCCTCTGGGGGCCATCCCTCCCCTGGTGCCGCCTCTGCCCGTCTTAAATGCGCCCCTGACCCTCCCTCTCCCATTTAAATACTGTTTGGGAACTGGTTAAGTGTTTTTAAGGGAATAGGGGAAATCGGGCGTCTGAGGAGCGGAGGGACTCAGGTAAGCACCTGTGGATCTAAATGAGCATCTTCATAAATCCCGGAGAACACCTGGCTGATGAGGAGTCCTCGTGGACGCCCGGCAGGGGTCAGTGCTGCGGCCAGGACCCGCTGCGTCCGGTCTCCCTCGGAGCCGGGCGAGCTGGAGGAAAGTAAGACGAGCAGCCTTTCCTCCCTCTTGCGTTTTTCCCTCCTCTCAAAAGGCTGAGAGGTCAGGCTGCTGCGGGATGCGCTTTTCCTTCAGGAAACGCTCGGACGCTGGATGGAGCGTGAGCATCCGACTTCGTCTCCTTCTTGCCTTCAGTCCCCCCAGCCCTCCCTCTCGGTGCTCTCCGTAAAGTAATCAGGCAATGTTTGGCAAATAAATAAGTGCAAGTGCAGAGAGGGCAAGTCAACAGGTGGTAAGGGGTCAACAGGTGGTAAGGGGTTAACAGGTGCGGGCGCGGGGTGGGGAGAGGCGTACGAGCACGCACGCCGAGCGCGCCCCTCGGGGGGCAGGCGCGAGTCTGGAGTCGGCCAGCGGGTGCGAACCGGCGCCTGCTCCGGGTAGATAGCCGAGGGCGGCGGTGGATGGTGGGGCGGATTAGAGCTGGAGCGGGTGGGCTCTCCGCCGGCCTGAGGTTCAGCCGCACCCAGGGTGAGCAGTTCTCTTCCCTGCTCGATCCTGGTCAACCTATTCGCGCTCCTCTGGGATTCATTTGCAGAGTGCCCCTGACCCGGTGCCTCCAGCTAGCTCCCTGCCTTTTCCAGGCATGTCTTCTAAACGTACTTCTAATTTATGCTGTCACCGTTTGGACCCTTGGGAAGTTGAAAGAGGGGTCCATCTTTTCATGCAACTCCACCTCGGGAATGCAGTAAGAACAGCTGAGATGATTCATCCCAATCCATGTTTAGGCAGCTAGATTTGTACTAGCCAAGATGGATGGGGCATGCTCAATTTTTAATGAAAAGCTAAAAAAAAAAATACTTTTTTGTCCAATGGTTGAAATAAGGGTACACTTCAAAGAGCCTCACACTTTTTGGAGTTCTACTGATCTCTCGGGGTGTTTCTAGTTTTCTTTTATTTTACCCCAAAGTTCTCATTCGAAGTGTGTTCCGTGTCTTCCAGTGTGGTGTACAGGAATTCACTGGCCATGGATGTATTCATGAAAGGGCTTTCAAAGGCCAAGGAGGGAGTTGTGGCGGCTGCTGAGAAAACCAAGCAGGGCGTGGCGGAAGCAGCAGGAAAGACAAAAGAAGGTGTTCTCTATGTAGGTAGGTGAGCCCCGAATGTCATCTTTTTCCACCTGTTTTTATTGTTGTTCAAGCACAGCTGTCTCCACTTCCCCTCACCACCCCCCCACCCCCAACTATACCCACCTCCCACCCTCTATCCTACCTCCCTTTGGCTCTGTCCGTGTGTCCTTTATACATGTTCCTAACTATCTTCCTCCTTTCCCCCATCATCCCCTCCCCTTGCCCCTCTGGTTAGTGTCAGTTTGTTCTTAATTGCAATGTCTCTGGTTATATTTTGGTTGCTTGTTTGTTTTGTTGATTAGGTTCCACTTATAGGTGAGATCGTATGGTACTTGCCTTTCACCACCTGGCTTATTTCACTTAGTATAATGCTCTCCAAGTCCATCCATGCTGTCGCAAAGGGTAGGAGCTCCTGCTTTCTGCTGCATAGTATCCCATTGTGTAAATGTACCATCGTTTTTTGATCCCCTCATTTACTTTGGCTGCTTCTAGCACTTGGCTATTGTAAATCAACAAGCAACAAGTGTTGGAGAGGATGTGGAGAAAAGGGAACCCTAGTGCACTGTTGGTGGGATTGTAGACTGGTGCAGCCACTGTGGAAAACAGTATGGAATTTTCTCAGAAAACTGAAAATGGAACTGTCTTTTGACCCAGCAATTTCACTGCTGGGACTATACCCTAAGAATCCTGAAACATCAATTCAAAAGAACCTATGCACCCCAATGTTCATAGCACCACAATTTACAATACACAAATGTCATTTGATAATTATTTACAACTAGTGAGTTAGAATGATTAATGCTCTAAATGCTGGTATCTCTCCCCTGATTCATTTTTGCATCATCACTTGTCAAAAGGATGGACTGAGTCAGAGTTATGAGTGGGTAGGTGAATGTGTCTGTTTGAGCTAATAGTAAAAAAGTGAGTGTAATCTTTTATTTTCCCAGCTTATTGAATTTTGCAATAATATCTAGGACTTTGTTACTTTAAAAAATGTTTATGTGCATAAAGGACTATATAAAAGGATTTTTTTAAAATCAGTCTTTTCAAAAATAATAATTTTTAAAAGAATCAAAATCATCCATGGGTCTTTGGTTTCTTTTGTCATTACGAGTAACTTTAGAGTATACTTTTAAAAAAAAACCTAAAAGGAGACCTGAAAAATGAAGGACATAAGTCTTTGGTAGACTGATTCCTTGGGACCACACGGCAAGCTGGGACTACGAGCTCAAGAAAGTACTTGAGGGTTGCTACTAATGCCTTAGAGACAGTTATACAGTTCATTTATCAGGTGATACACAAAATAAATAATGAGATTGCTGCTTATCATTTCTACCTTTCCTTAAATTCCCACTTTGGAGTATTCATGAAGACTCTACTCTCTTTTAACTTAAACCATGTTATTAGGTTGGGCGTTATTCTACAAACTTCAGATTCTTTGGGGGAAAGAATAGACGTACACATATGTACACAAACTCATCCACAGAGACACACACCCCCCCATGTGTGCACATTCCCATTCCGCCTGTCCTCTTTGCCCTCTGCTTCTCTGAGCTCTTCCCCACTCTCTGGTGGCCCCTGTAGCAGCAGTAGCCACAGGATGAGCAGAAAGGCGGAGGATGAGCATATTACGTGGTGTAGGGTACCATGCCTGTGTCTGTGTGGTGAAGGAAAGCTACTCCGTCTCTCCAACATGGATGAGTTGGAGGATAGTTATTCTTAGAATGATTTTTATGCAGGTTTCTCATTTTTTGTCACTATTCATAGACTCTTTTATATTGCTCGATCTTAACACAAATCTTCAGTTTAATTACTTTCTTGATCTTAAAACATTTTCAGAAAATCATTGAATTATAGTGTTACAAGAGAAAAATTGGTATGTTAACTTCAAGTTCTTTTCTGAAGTGTAAATTACAGCTGTAGATGGATTTGGACTATTGAATCAGTGACATGGAGATAATTGATATCTTTATATTTGTCCACTGAATCAGTGACATGCAGGTAATTCATATTTTTATATTTGTCCTCAGTTTCTCAAGTTGTACATATATGCACTTGCAAATATTCTTTGATTTCAGTTACTTTAAAATGTAGTGACTTTAAAGATTTTTAAAAAGATTTTACTTATGTTTAGAGAGATGGGAAGGGAGGGGAAAAGAGAGAGAGAGAAACATCAATGTGTGGTTGCCTCTTGTGCACCCCCAACTGGGGAACTGGCCCACAATCCAGGCATGTGCCCTGACTGGGAATCAAACCGGTGACCCTTTGGTCTCAGGCCAGCACTCAATCCACTGAACCACACCAGCTAGGGCTAAAGATGTTTTTAAAACATTCACTTGGTTAGTTTGTAGTGAGTCCAGAAACTATTAAAAATTAAATTAATACATTTGCTGTTTTCTAGATAACAAACAGGTTTTTCTTACTTGCAAAACGTTTTATTTGTTTTTTATTGTTAACCATGAGTTTGGACAAGTAAAATTTTATTTTCAGAGGTGAATTCTGTTATTCACTCTAGCATTATTATATAAAGTTGTAATTTGTTTATGTGTCACATTTAAAAAATCATCTTTAATGTCTAATATGGCATTTGATATATAGTAAGTTCTATAAATTATTTATTAGTTTTATCCTAACATCTAATTAAAAGTTGAACCCAAACACAGGATTTTGGCTGAGAAGGGACCATAAGAAGATACAATAGCACAGTACAATTGTTGAGAAACTTCCTGTAAAGGTCTAGATAATAAATATTTAGACCATAATATCTCTGTCTGAACTGCTTAACTCCACTATTGTAGTGTGAATGAAGCCATAGATAATAATTAGTGTGTCTGTGTTCTAATAAAACTTTATTTTTACCAAAACCAGCAGTGAGTTAATATAGCTCATTGCCTGTAGCTTTCTGACTCTGGGTAAAGTAAGAAGAACATAAATTTTACATTAGAAAAACCTAAATTCTAGTCCAGGCTACATCACGTATTACCTCTAGGATACTGGGGAAGTTACTTAACCTTTCTGAGTACCATGTCCCTCATTTGTAAAAATACAATTTAGACAAATGCAACTACCTTGCAGAGTTTTTGTGAGAATATCATGATAAAAAGAGAACATAATGAGTTACATAGCATACTTTAAAAAAATTAAGTGTTTTGTTATTTGGAGAAGTTTCAGGTTCACAGAAAAATGGAAAGAAAGATGCAGAGGTTTCCTGTGTGCTCCTGAACCTCACACATACATTGCCTCCCACATTATCAACACCTCTCACCAGAGGGGTACATTTGTTCCAGTTGATAAACCTAAAGTGACACATCATTATCACCTGGAGTCCATAGTTCACCTTAGGGTTCATTCTTGGCATTGTACATTGCATAGGCTTGGACAAATGTGCAATGACAGGTATTCATCATTAAAGTATCATATAGTAGTTTGGGTGCCCTAAAAATCCTCTGTGCTCTGTCTATTTATCCCTTCCCCCAGCCCTGGGCGACCACTAATCTTTTTTACTGTCTTCAGACTTTTGTCTTTTCTAGACGGTCATATATTTAAAATCATATAGTATGTAGCCTGTTCAAAGGGACTTGTTTCACTCAGTAATACGCATTTAAGTTTCTTCCATATCTTTGCATGGCTCATCAGTTCATTTCTTCCCAGCACTGAATAATATTCTATTGTCTGAATGTACAATTAATTTCTTCACCTACTGAAAAACATCTTGGTTGCTTCAAAGTTTTGGCGCTTACGAGTAAGGCTGCTATAAACATCCACGAACTGGTTTTTGAGTGGACACAAGTTTTCAGTTTCTTTGGGCAAATACCAAAGAGTACAATTGCTGGCCAAATAGAACGTGCTTAGATTTGTTAGGAGCCTTTGAACTCCAAAGGGGCTGAGACATTGTGCGTTTCTACTAGCAGTGAATGAGAGCTCCTGTTGCTTCACATACCCCTTAAACTTCAGGGTTTGGTTTTGGCCATTTTAACAAGTACATAGTGGTAACTCATGACTGTTTTTCTTTGTATTTCCCTGATAAAATATGATGTGGAGAATCTTTTCATATACTTATTTACCATCTGCTATCCTTTTTGATGCAGTGTCTGTTCAGGTATTTTGCCATTTTTTAATTGGGTCATTTATTTACTTGTTAGTGTTGAGTTTTAAGAGCTCTTTGCATATTTTGAATAACAGTCCTTTTTCAGATGTATCATTTTTTGAACATCTTCTTGTGGACTGTTGCTTGTTTTCTCATTCTCTTGACATGTCTTTCCCAAGGCAGAATTTTAATAAAGTCCAGTTAATTGATTCTTTCTTTCCTGGATCAAGTCTTTGGTGTTGCATCTAAAAAGTCATTGCCATACCCAAGGTCATGGAAGTTTTTCCCTATGTCATGTTCTAGGAGTTTTATATTTTTGCATCTTATGTTTAGGGCTCTAATACCTCTCGAATTTTTTTCATAGGTGTAAAGACTGTAAAGTTGGTGTCTAGATTCTTTTTGTTCTGTTTTGTTTTTTTGCACATAGATTTCTAGTTGTTCCAGTACCATTTTTGGAAGGACTATCTTTGCTCCATTGCATTGCCTTTGCTCCTTTGTCAAAAGCACTTGACTATAGTTATGTGGTCCTGTTTTGGGGCTATCAGTTCCATTGATCCATTTGACTGTTCCTTTGCCAATGCTACACTCTAGCTTTATAGTGAGTCTAGAAGTCAGATAGTGCCAGTCCTCTAACTTTGTTCTCCTTCAAAGTGTGTTGGGTATTCTGGGCCTTTTGCCTCTCCACATAAACTTTAGAATCTGTTTGTCAATATCCACAAAATAACTTATTGGAATTTTGATTGGGACTGAATTGAACTATAGGTCAAGTTGGAAAGTACTGACATCTTGACAATATTGAGTCTTCCTGGTGATGACCGCAGAATAGCGCTGTATTTATTTAGCTCTTTGATTTTGTTCATCAGAGCTTAATAGATCTTACATATATTCTTTTAAATTAATACTCAAGAACTTCATTTTTTTATTGCTAATGTAAGTGGAATTTGATTTTTTATTTCAAATTTTTCTTGTTCATTCCCAGTTCATAGGAAAGTAATTGACTTTGGTTTATTAACCTTGTATTCTGCAACATTACTGCAACACTTACTAGTTCCAGGAGGTTTT
>VMDR010027503.1:0-13558 GCA_007922815.1 Macrotus californicus | reverse complement strand
GATGAACGCTGTTTAAAAGTTTTAAATGAATTAAAACTTTATTTAGATTACTTATGCCAATGTATTTTTTTATTACTGACATTATGGATAGATGTTACTAAACAGAAGCTAATTGACACCTATTTTCATACTTGTAATCAAAACAAAAGTACAAAAACAAATCTTCGGCCATTACAAAACTACATGCATTTTGAATTAGAATCCAACATGCTTTATAGAAATTTCAGTATCAGTCCTTCATTTCACAGATGGTAACAGAAGGTTAAATATTTTTGCTTTAAAAGGGCCTGGTCCCATGTTAAAGCAGTGATGGGTCACACTAAATGACTTTCACTTACTCATTCAACAAATATGTACTAACCACCTACTACATGTCGTATGGTTGCAATGAACTCCAAAAACACAATGACGAAAGAAGAAAAGACACAGTTCCTCCTTCATGGACCTTACTCTTGCGGGGAGAGAGAGACTTCAATCAAATAACCCTAAAAATAAGTGTGAAATTGTGAACAGTGGTATGACTGGTTGTACTGACAGCCCATCTCAGGGAGCAGAGTGAGTGGTTCAGAGCACGGGGTCGAGGGTTAAACAGTCTGAACTGAAATTCCAGTGCGGGTACTTCCTGGCTGTGTCTCTCTCGAGGATACCGCTTCACTGTTGTGTATTTCTCTTCTATAACATAGGGCTAACGATATCTGGCTCATGGGGTTGTAAACATGAAATGTATTACTTGACATAAAATGCTCAGAATAGTTCCTGGCCACACAGTAAACACTCAATAAACAAAGACTATTATTTTAAGAGAAGCTGGAAATTGGAACTTGTGTACAGGCCAGGCTGCCAGCTTGGCAGCTCTCTTGTAGAAGGTGGCAGGTCACACAAGGCCTTGTAGGTCATGGTCAGGCTTTTCAGTCTTTATCAGAGAGCAATGCTAACTCATGTAAATACGGAAGTGATATAATCAAACGGAATTGTTTTTTCCTTTTTAAAGAGCTGGCACTTGGGGACAACTGAGTGAGGTACACTGAGAGGAGATATGAGTATGCTAGACCAGATGGTTTACAGTAATAATATCTTAGTACCTTTTTATTCTGATTGGCAGTTGCAGAACTTTCCTACTGTAAGCACTCCCTTCTAACAAGCCCACCTGGGGCTATGCTCACACCCCACTTATTAGAAGTTTTCAAATGCTTACAGAACTAGGCAATCTTGTTTACTGCGTTTACCTACAACTACATTTCAAAGAATAGCTCCATAGCTAACAAGCTGCTTATAAAGCAGGAAAGCCCATTTATTACAACTTTCTAAAGAGTCAGCTGATATAAAGTCAATTGTCACCATCCTTATCACATGAAATACACCAGGGCCTCCTTAAATAAGGTCCTCTTTGAAAAAGGAATGCAGATGCATGTCCAACATGGAACAGGCAGTTTGGTCATTAAAGTTCAGCATACACAAACAAAAGGAAAAATTCTGAAGAATAGAAAAATACATATGAAGAAGAAATGCTAACCTTGAACTATAAACATCTCTAACATACTTGCCAAACCAAGACAGTGGAACCTCAATGCTTCGGATCTCAAAGGCAAGTAAACTGATGCAGAGTTAGGTCAGTATCAAAAGGCTCAGAAAAATGCACAACTATTAGTGTTACCATGTTTACTTTTTAATGTCCATACCCATACTACAGATTCATCAGTCAGCTGGTAACAGATTGGAAAATAAAACTCAAATCACCAAATAATAAACTTTACTGGCAGATTTAAAATACTTGGCAGAACTCTTGATGAAAACCAGTACCTTTCAGATTATCTGTTAATTTCTCTATCTCCTAATTTTACCCATGTAAATTCTTAGAGTAGAACATAATTCCACAAATTCAACAGTTTATAATAAATGTTAATAAATACAGGAGTTAAAAACAATAATTAACTTTACCCACAATATTTTTTAAAATAGGACTTTGTAAAAGTTTCAAAATACTAACCAACAAAAAACACTCTCCAGAGAGCAGGTTGCTCAAACAATACCTCTATGCACAAAATTTTTCTTTCCCACCTGCCACACTGACAGACTTTATAATATTATGATGTTACATACAGGGTGGGACAATTTGATTAACCAAATGTGGGTAGTGGATATATATTGATTGGCACAGACAGATAATTAAGGCATAACAGACCCCAGTTAACTAATCTATAAACTTTACTGATATTACTCTAAGTAGAATAAAATATCTCTAACATTAACAATAATGCTTTAATATCTGACACTAAGGCTATAAACTAATTTGGCACCATTTCAATAATACAGATGGTGGATAATGTTCATTTGTATAATCAGTTTTGGTGTTTTTATGTGCTATCAGGCAGTCATGTATTTTATTCATACATTATCATTCATTCCTAGAAAATTTTCTTTCCACAAAAGTAATTATAGTATTTGTAATAAAACACTTGAAATAAAGCAATTAAAAATGGGCAAAAAATTTGAACAGACATTTTTCAAAAGAACATATAAAAAGGGCCAATAAGCATATGAAAATATGTTAGAATGACTAAATTAGGAAAATGTAAATCAAAACTACAATGAGTTATCACTTTATACCCGCTAGGAGAGCTGTAATTAAAGACAGACAATACCAAGTGTGGGTGAGAATGTAGAGAACTGGAACCCTCGGATATTTGTTTGTGGAAAAGTAAAGCAGTGCAGCTGCTCTGGAAACAGTTTGGCAGTTTTTTAAAAAAGTTAAACATAGCCCTGGCTGGTGTGGCTCAGTGGATTCAGCGCCAGCCTGAGAACCAAAGGGTCAGGGCACATGCCTGGGTTGTGGGCCAGGTCCTCAGTAGGAGGCGTGTGAAAGGCAACCACACATTGATGTTTCTCTCCCTCTCTTCCCCCTCCCTTCACCTCTCTCTAAAAATAAATAAAAAAAATTTTTTTAAAAAGTTAAACATAAAGTTATCATATGACCCAGCAACTCACTCCTGGGTGTTTACCTGGAAGAACTGAAAACATACGTCTACAGAAAAACACACAAAAGTGCTCACAGTAGCATTTTCTTAATAGCCAAACATGAAAACAACCCAAATGTTAATCAGCTGATAACTAGATAAGCAAAATGTAATGTAGCCACAATACATTGTTATGTCATAAGAAGGAATTACTGATCCATGCTAACAGGAATGAATCTTGAAAACAGTATGTTACACAACAGAGGCCTGACCCAAAAGCACACATACTGCTTGACTGTATGACATGACCAGAACAGGCATCTCTATAGAGACACTGAGTTGGTAGTTCCCAGTGACTGGCAGGAAAGAGAAATGGGGACTGGCTGCTAAACAGATACAGGGCATATTTTGGGGATGATGAAAAAGTCTTGGAATCATACAGGGATGCACAACTTTGTAAATATTCTAAAAACGACTGACTTGTACACTGTAAGGAATGAATTTTATGGTTTGTGAATTATATCTCAATTTTAAAAAGCACTTAAATTTTTGCTTTTAAAATTTCGTTAATTTGCTATTTACATAATTTTTATTTAAATATGTTTGGGAATTTTTTCCTCTAAAGATATACTAGCATTTTAATAAATGATTGTGCGTAAACAGATTATTTGTAAACAAAGATTCTATATAACAGTGATTTTCAACCTTTTTCATCTTGTGGCACACATAAACTTCTTACTAAAATTCTGTAGCACACCAAAAAATATTTTTTGCCTAACAAAAAAAATAGGTATAATTTTGATTCACTCACACCAGACACCTATTGTTCTATTGGTTGTTGTCATTTTTATCTGACAATCTAAGGGAAAAGAGGTCAGTGTCCCTGGCTAAATAGTCAGGCATTGCACATTTAAAAAATTTTCACGGTACACTAGTGTGCCTCTTTCTGCAAGCACACCATTTGAAAATCACTGCTATTTTAGGACGCAAATTTTAAAGGTTGCTAGTTACTTAAAATTAAGAAGGAAACATTGAACAGAAATCAGGAAAACCTCTGGGCTGGCACTGACTTCTGAGTAGAATAGGACAAGTATGCCTTCCTGACCTAGAGATACAGGGTAAGTCTATAATTTGGCTCCCGCAGTGAAACAGTAGTAGTCCTGAGCTAGAGGAGTTTGAGAAGAAAGACTGAGTCCCTTTCTTTCTGCCTCCTCCTCAGCTAACAAAGGGCAAATCTGAGAAAGGAAGATTTAAGCCACCAAGCAGCCCTGGTTGACACCAGAACTGATGCAAAAATGAGGAGCCAAGTTATGGGCAAGCCCTGGGTTTTTGGCTTTTGACATTAAATCAAGTAACCATGAGAAATGGACTGAATATTTCTCTCCTTAAAGATACGAAGAGAAATTGGTGTAAAGAATAAGGCAACAAATGTAAGGGAAGTAACAAAATTTGCAAAACTCCAAAAGAGAAATCATAGTCTTTAGAAGTACATTTCTATTTCATGTCTTGGGGAAAAAAAAGGATCACGTGTTTGGGTCACACAGTAAGTCAAAGACTAAATAATAAATCAAAGAGTAATTAATACTCATAAACTCTTATTTTGCTGTCATCAATGACAGAACAAAATTACCACCTGTTGAAAGTTAAAAACATTTTTCTTTCCCCTTAAAATGGTTGCTTTTCATTGAATTTCTTTTCCAAATTGATAAATATCTCAAGTCTTCTTTTAAGTACAAAAATTTCAAACTAACTATGGAAGCAAAAAATAGAAATATATCAATGAAAAATAAAATTTAAAATTTATACTGCATTTAAAAGTTAGCTAATGAACATCTAGCAAAAAAAATTGATGGAGAGTATATAGGGTTGAAAAAAAATAATGCTGCTTAAGTAACTCCTACTAATGGAAAAAGAAAAATAATAGAAAACTCCTGGAGAATGCCGGCCTGGGAGCCCAGACTACAAAATTAATGGGAACAAGTCTCTTACGAAGTACTTAGTGGGTGGAATTTATCAACTCTAATGGGGAGAGGAGGGGGAGACATAAGAAATCAATCATAATAAAATTTTCAGCATTTAAAAGCCCATATTTATAAAAATATATAAATGTAGTAAAAATAAAAATGTAACGAAAAGGGTAAATACCAACTTCAGAAGCCCTAAGCAAATCTAGTAAAACAGGAATTCTTAAATTTGAAGGATAGTTTCAGGGGTATTCATTTTATTACTCTCTATACTTTTCTGTATTTGAAATATCACCTAAAAACCCTAAACAAAAAGTCTTATGATCATTAGTGATCACCAGTTTCAATTAGTCCAAAAGTCCAAATTACGTTTTTGAACAACTACCAAAATATAATGTAGATAATTCATACACTGTTTGTGTTTCACCATGCTGATTAAGGTTTAAGCCATTGCTAATAGCTTAGATAATTCCATCAAAATATTTACAAAGCTACTTAATAGAAAAAGATAAAACACTGCCAAGGTAGAGTGGTGGACAGCAGTGGGCAGATGACACATACTAATGATTGCATTTGTCTTGATTAGGACAGCAACTCTAAAATGTGTGACTACCTCTCAGTAATGTTCAAAGTGTTTATTAAACTTTGAAAATCAAAATCACAGTATATCACTGACACAGTATGTCAATCATAGTATGTCATAGTATCAGCATCTCATTTTACGATACTCAAACTCACCGAGTGGCAGAAACAAAACATACAGCATAATGTAATTACTTTTAAGACAGAAGTCATTCTTTTGACTCCTTTGTT
Source organism: Macrotus californicus (assembly GCA_007922815.1). Lineage (NCBI taxonomy): Eukaryota > Metazoa > Chordata > Mammalia > Chiroptera > Phyllostomidae > Macrotus > Macrotus californicus. Next base: position 7,827 of record VMDR010027503.1, on the reverse strand, counting down.
AATTAAAAACATTTTCAAAATAACCAAAGTAATGATGATGCATTTATAATCTAGGATAAAGCTTAAAGTCTTTTTCCGACAGCCTCACATCTTGTAGTTATCATGAGGTTAAACTTCAAACCACACTCTTTCAAAAACAAAATTGCAAATTTAAGATCTCAAACCTCTGCCAGTCTATTTTAGAAGACTGAAAATGTTTTTTGCTTGAACCAGCAATTTCTCTTTAGAACATAAGAGTTGAGAGAATAAACTTTGTCCCTGGCTTATTAGTAACATATATGAAGCGTTATTATGGTTATCAACTTATTTATTTGCATTCCTTGGAAGCCAATCCCTATAGTTTAGCAGGCATGCAGCTTTATCCTTTTTTTAAAATTGGAAATTACGACTAGGAAATTGAACCTCAGCCTAATCCCAGTTGATCAATATAACAACAGATCTTCAGGGAACCTGGATGTAAGACTGGTACTTCACTTTTCTTTACATGGCCTGTCCCTTGTTGCTTCACTTCCAGAGAAATCGGGCTACAATTAATATTTCAAAGGCACAGGAGCTGATACTTCTGCTGCAGGGAAGTAGTTCCTTTACTCTGACATGGTTTTCTTCCATTCCCTATTTGTAAAAAACACACCTCCAGCTGAGTCTGCCTAGATCATTTTCTGTTTTTAAATTTTTTGGAGAGGAAGGAGGGGAGGGAGTTTCATCTAAATTAGCTAATGGGAAGCATGATACTTTGCCCAAGATGCTGCTATTGGACCAGCAGTTTTGAGAAAGTTTCCTGTGGCCTTGCAACAGCTGGGCCCACCATCAACTGCTGTCAAGGAGTTTTCTACCTGTTCTTGGTGCACATAACGGGGCAGACAGTATATAAAAGCTTATGGAATGCTCTGAGCTCTCACGTGTTTTCCCTATCGGGCACAGCTCTATGCATGTAGATACCTAGGAGTTTGAAAGAGGTTCAAGCCAAACCAACAGGTCAGGCTCAGACTCTAGACCTAAAGATTGGGCTATTGCCAGTGCTCCTAAATCAGAGATACCTAACAAGCCCTTGAAGATTTTTGTAGTTATTGATGATAATTTTATTGCTCTCCTTTAATATAATGACTAATAGATACCAGCTGATGATTCATATACTGAATTTGTTTCTGGTCACCAATAAATTCAGGATAGGAACAAGTCTTGTACCTTATGATGAAAAGGCTTTCTGTAACAAAAAAAATACAGCATAACCTTGTGATAAAGCGCCTCACAACTACACAAATTTGGATAATGTGAATTCATACATTAAAAAAATGTATATATAACCATATTGGCACCCAAACTCCTGGAATAAGTGACTGGCTAGTTTTATAGGCAGACTTAGTTTAGTGACTTCATTAACCGTGTAATGATCCAACTTCACATTTCACAAGACTATATATATATATATATCTTTTGGTATCCAACTAATACTATCATGTCAGGGTTTGACTATGCCACCTAAGAGATTATTTTTAGATTGGTTAGCTAAGTTGCACGAACAACGCCCCGCCCCCCAAGTTTAATTCACAGATTAAAATAAAATGACCACAAGACATGATACTCGAAACAACAAACGAACTGAATTTACACCAACAGAAGACAAATCCTGGGTTTGGTGGGGGGAGGTGGTGGGAAAAGAAGACAAATCCTGATGCAAATTTCTTTAGCACATCACTCACTGACACCTCACCAATTTCTTTTTTACAACATCTAGGGACTAAGATTTGTTCAATAGTAACTTCTCGTTTACCTGTCAACGTTACAGTGCACCACTAGACCAAAGCTTCAAGTACTAAGGCCAGCTACTCAACACAAAGTAGAAGTGGGTTAGGCGTTTACATCAAGGTAATTAAGCCAAGAGTAAAGAGAGCCATTTGAATAGTTTTGGTGACACAGTGAGAATAAATGATTTAGGGGCCAACTACTTGATTGATTTTATATTGAACATTTGAGTCATTAATAAAAATTATTTATATTGTATTTACTTTCTAGAAAAAGGTACATTTTGAATATGCAAAACAGATTGATTCTATTTTTTGAAGACATCTGAATGTCAAACTAGGCTACCTCTGGATTCTATAACATGTGTGTGTGTGTGTTCAGTACTTCCAAAATTTAAAAGCATAAAGTAGCAATTACTATATAAAGTTTAAAAAATACTCAACCTGCCCTGGTTGGTTGTAGTCAGTGGATTGAACGCAGGACTGTGAACCAAAGGGTCACTGGTTCGATTACCAGTCAGGGAGCATGCTTGGGTTGCAAGCCAGGTCCCCAGTAGGGGGTGCGCAAGAGGCAATTATAAGTTGATGTTTCTCCCCTTCTCTTTCTCCCTCCCTTCCCCTCTCTCTAAAAATAAATAAATAAAATCTTTAAAAATATAAAAAACACTCAACCTAAAACCTAAAATCAAACATAAAATTAATCCATGAAATGAGAGAAAGAGATGTTAATTCTCAATAAGCTCAACATATCTTTTCTGATCTGGCTGATAACTTTGGGATATTAACAAAGTATCTGGTTTAGGCTTCAGGTCAAGACTTAGGTCGGTTTCTCAGCTCTGAGACAGACCTGCCTAGGAGCCTGGGTGACAACAATGATGTTCATAACATGGATCCCAAATATGCTGCACACCTGCCACTGTTTCCTGACACTCAACCTGAAGTCAAGTCTCCCTAGTAACTCCCACAGTAACCTAAGGCAAGGTGACAAGTGGAACAGAAAGCTGATTGTCTTAAGTAAGGCAGAGATGTGTCCTACAGAGGAAATCCGGCACCTGCCAAGTGAAGGACTCAGCCTGCAAAGACAGCTCTGACAAAGGATGACCAGGCTGCAGACACAACCACTGAGGAAAGCACCTTGCCTCCTGGTCCAGGCATGCAGATGAATCTAAATGAGTACCTCTCCAGACCTCAGGTTCTTTGCATATAAAAGGAATAACATATGGTGATTGCTAATATCATTCCTTGGTCCAAAAGTCTTTGATTATCTAAGAATTAAGTTCATCAGCAGTATCCTCACAGTTATCCTCAAATAAGTGTGGTCATTATATTTGTGGCTTAACTTTAATGTAACCATAAATTTTAAAAGAAATTTGATTACTTAGAACAAAACGCTAACAGTGCTCACCTCTGGATGCAGGTAAATATAGTGAGTTTTACTTTTTTCTTTTGTGCTTCTCTGCATTTGAAGATTTTTCTACAAAAGTAGAAATTACATTTATAATTTAAAAAATTATTTATAAAGTGAATTTTTCTATATTTAAGATAGCAGTTCTCGAATCCAAGACTAACACTATTTTATTTCAATTAAAATATAGAAGATGAGTGTCAATTCAAAAGTACAGAAAAGGAATGGTAAAACGTGACATGACAGCACGTTTTTGCTATGCAAATGGATGATAACCAGTAACATAAATGTAAGCCTGAAATCATATCTTTACAAATTAGTTACTGAGATATGACCACATGGGTACGTACATGCCCCAATGATTTCCTGATCTCATTTAAAAAGATTCAGTGTAACAGTCCTATGAAAGGAAAGTAAGTGCTTTAATGGGTTAGGTTAAAAAGAAAAAAAAAAGACTTCTGATCAAGATGGAGGTATAGGTAGACATGCTTTGCCTCCTTAGGCAACCACAGCGAGAATTACGACTAAACCTTAAAACAAATAACATATGCAGAATTGTCAGAAAATCAAACTGTATGGAAGTCTGACAACCAAGGATTTAAAGCCACATTCATCCAGATGAGTAGGAGGGGTGGAGACAGATAGAGAGACAAGGGGATGCACTGTAGCACAAAGAAGCAGTAGTGGCAGCAGAAGAGGTGGTCCCATGTCCACATGTAGTGGATAAAAATTGGGAGGGATATCCTGGGAGCTAGCAATCCCAGCTCCAGACCAGACTGCACAGCCCAGTGTTCCAGTACAAGGAAAATAAATCCCCATGACTTCTAGCTACAAAAAACAGTGGGGGTTGGAGCAGCATAAGAAACGGCTGGTTTTTCAGGAAACTCCACTTAAAGGGCGCACATGGTCTTAAAATGTACACAAACCCGCTGATTCTGGGACTCACCACCAGGGTGCTAGTCACACACGGGCAGTAAGTGAAGTGACTAGAAATGGGGTGAGTGCCTGGCAAACCTCCATAAGCCACACAACAACACTGCTTCCTCTCCGAGCACTCCCTCCACACGGAGGCACAAAGCAGTGAAGCAGGTTGCCTGGTCCTGGTGATTACCTACAGCATTGGCCCACACAATTTACAGGTGCCTTTTCTACAATAGGCCACATTACTAAGACAGGGAATAAAAGCAGTTCAACCTAATACACAGGAACAAACACAGGGAGGCTGCCAAATTGAGGAGAAAAAGAAATATGGCCCAAATGAAAGAACAGAAAACCCAGAAAAAGAACGAAATGAAATGGTGATAATCAACCTATCAGATGCAGAGTTCAAAACCTGGTGATCATCATACTCAAAGAACTCTTTGAGTAAAGCAACAACATACAGGAAGAAATGAAGGTTATAATAAATGAATTAAAGAAAAATCCACAGGGAATCAACAATGAAGGGGAGGAAGCCAGGATTCAAATCAATGATTTGGAACATAAGGAAGAAATAAGCACTCAACCAGAATGGCAAGAAGAAACAAGAATTCAAAACAACAAGGATAATGTAAGAGGCCTCTGGGACATCTCCAAACGTACCAACATCTGAATCACAGGGATGCCAGAAGGAGAAGAGGAAGAGCAAGAAACTGAAAACTTACTTGAAAAAACAATGAAAGAAAACTTCCCTAATTTGGCTACATAAATACACATACAAGTCCAGGAAGCACAGACAGTCCCAAACAATATGGATGCAAAGTGGCCCACTCCAAGACATATCATAATTAAAATACCAAAGGTTAAAGATGAAGAGAGAATCTTAAGAGCAGCAAGAGAAAAGCAGAGAGTTACCTACAAACCAGTTTCCATAAGACTATCAGCTGATTTTTCAAAAGAAACTTTGCAGGAACAAAGAACTGGCGAGAAGTATTCAAAGTATTCATATGAAAAGCAAGGACCAACAACCTAGATTACTCTACCCAGTAAAGCTATCATTCAGAATGGAAGGGCAGATAAAGTGCTTCCCAGACAAGGTAAAACTAAAGGAGTTCATCATCACTAAGCTATTATCACATGAAATGTTAACGGGACTTATTTAAGAAAAAAGATCAAAACTATGAATATTAAAAGGACAACAAATTCACAACTATCAACAACTGAATCTAAAAAACAAACTAAGCAAACAACTAGAACAGGAAAAGAATCACAGATATAGAGATCATTTGGAGGGTTATTGGCTGGGATGGGGAAGGAAGAGAATGGGGGGAAAAGGTGCAGGGATTAAGAAGCATAATTGGTAGGTACAAAATAGATGGGGGGGGGTTTAAGAATCGTATAGGAAACATAGAAGCCAAAGAACTTATATGTACAACCCATGGACATGAACTAAAGGGGGACAGGGGGTACTGGGTGGAGGGTGACAAAGGAGGAAAAATTGGGACAACTCTAATAGCAAAATCAATAAAATGTGTTTTTTTAAAAAAGAAAAAAGGACTTTTCTTTTTCCTTCATTTCAATCTGTGTTAACTTTTTGGAGGAGAAGGGAAAAGCAAGGAACCATCTGAAAATCTGTTGAAAGCTACAACTCCTCTCAAAAAAGTGTTAAGTCTCCATGATTTTGTAAACTGTTGCTAATATATAGAACTATTTCAAATGTGGTGAATATTTATATGAATAATAAGTGTCTGTATTGAGTTGGAATTCCCCAGAATCAGAACCCAAGACAGGACCTGAGTGCAAGAAACTGACTTGTGAGGTGGACAAGTGAGGCAGGCCAGGGAAAGAAGTCAACACAGGCTGCATTAATGAGTCAGCTGCTGCTGTGAGCAATGGTGTCATGCCCTCTGAGGACTTCTGGGAGCACGCAGAGGGCAGGCCTCAGAGATGTCACAACTAACGGGTGTAGAAGTTGGAGTACCTGTCCAGCTCCCTCTAGTTAATGGTTGAGGGCTACTCCTGGGGATAATAACTTGGCACTTCTGACCTGAACTTTCACCTGTGGCAGGCAAAGCCTTCAGGCTCAAAGTCCCAGAGACTTGCAATTAGGAAGCTGTTGGGTCAGAAGATAATAAATTTGTGGTGAGTGCCGTGGGATGTGGGCAGGACACACACAAAATATGCTGCCACCATTAAATACAATAAGAAAATGAAATGCCCTTGCTCCATAAAGTGCAAACTACAAATACTTACTGAGAGCACCCATTCTGTGTCAGGAGCTCTGGTGGGTACTAATGATTTAGGTAAGGAATAAAGTCAGTTTCATGACTTTTAGTCCTCAATTTGGTGAGAAGACAGCACACAGACAGGTCATCAAAAATTCTCTAACAGAAGGATGTAAAAGTGGGGCCCAGGGTTCTGGCATTTCAAGTGGAAAAATTACCCTCTTCAAAGCAGCTGTAACAAATAGTACATAACATTTATTCCAGGAGTAAAGAAGCAAGAGCAGAGATCTCGCCCTGATGACAGCAACAAAAACACAAAACAATCTGCCAATTCACAATTTTTTCAACTCATCAGAGTTGAAAACTCATTATAACCAACCTACATGAAATAAAGAGAGGCACCTGCAAAGATGAACTTGCTTATCTGGGGCAGATGCTGCCAAATGCTGTTAAAAAGAAAAAAAAAAACTAGAATTTTTACCATATTGGTAAAGAATAAATGTAGGCAAGCAAGAGAACATAGTACCCCTTAAGGCCCCAGACAGGAGGTGAAATTTACACTCAGGTTTTTCTTTGTGGACCTCCCCAGCTGCTAGCATAAACAGCCAGAGTCCTGAGACAGTCTCCCACTAGGTGCACAGGGGAAGAGCAGCTGCTGTAAGAGAGGTACGAAATTCCTCCATGATCCTTCTCTCACTTCTACCATGTAACAAAAGCCTTAAACAGCTGAGGGAAGGGCACAAACAAAACACCCTGTCTTCCTTAGAACACTGGTGAAAGCCCATGATGTCACACCATTTTATGAAGTCTTAAACACAGCGTTCCTGTTAGAAACAACTTCAAGACACCAATGGTCTCAATCTTCAGCCAGACCACTGGCCTAAGCCCCTCCTCACCAACACTATGGAGCCACCCAGTGTGGATGAATCTTTCAGAGTCTTGGAGATGAAGGAGAGAAAAATCATAGCCAATGAGGGGGCTTTAGTGAAAAAAAAAAATTTTAAGATGAAAACTTGAGCATGGTTATGGATATAGCAAGAAAGTCAAGTAGGACTGACAATAATCAGGGAGTTAAGAAGACAGTTATAAATCTCACTTAGCATGAATTTCCTTCTGAATGTTACATCAGTGTAGTTGCTTAGACATGCAAGTTTAATTTTTGTTTAAAATAAGGGGGGAGATCCTACCTGAATAGATTCCTGGATTAAATTTAGTATTAGATTTAATTTTTACAGTCAAGAACAATTAAATTGTCTGCTCGTATTTTCTGGATCATGAGAGCTATTCACACTGAAATGTCTAACATTTTGCTCATTGTCAAAAACAAAAAAACCTGTAAGTGCTGACATGAAGAACTGCGCTCCATTTCAAATTGTGCCCATCACTGCAGTACCAGAACTCATCACACGTATGAGAGAAGACACACTAGAAGTAAGATTCATCTCTTCTCTTAGTTGATTTGACAGAAGCAGAAGCATCCAACCTAAATATCAATGAATGCTTGTTTTAATATTTCTTCAGTCTTATTCAGAGTTAC
>VMDR010027502.1:0-13546 GCA_007922815.1 Macrotus californicus | reverse complement strand
GTCAACTACACAATTTACTCTTCTCAGAAAAGGTACACAAAGCTAAAGAAAGTGGAGGCAAGAACTATCTCTATCTATCTATCTATCTATCTATCTATCTATGTGTATATGAGTGACGTTTTAAATCGAATAATAATTTTGTTCAAAATATAGTGCCATTGCTAAGTATTATTGAAATATTAATATTATATGCATGTACAAACAAAAAAATTACTGTACAGAGAGAGAGAATGAGAGAAAGAAAGAGAAAGCGAGGACAGACATGAGGAATCCTATTATAATAGGAGGCAAAGTGTGAGGAATTTATTAATGATAATTATACTAGTAATTGGTAATGTTTATTAAATGATTACTCTGTGCAAGTAACCTTTTCTAAGATGTTAAAACATAAATAAACTTATAAATCTTTACCTCATCACTTTGAATTGCTAGGTGCTATTTTTTACTTCTATTTGACAGAAGAAAAAGTAAGTGGAAAAAATATGGAGGATCAAGAAAAACTTTCACTAATGCCTGGGCTGCTTCACATCATGACTTCCTTCCAAATAGTTCAGCATAAGAAGGGTGGACAAAGGGTGACTTTACAATTGGAGAAACTAACCAACACCCTTCAACCAGGTGATCAAGGTTGACACCAGCAGTGATATCATGCTGACAGCATGTGCCCTTGATATGATGTGATGACAATGACACTGTGGTCTTTCTGCCCAAGACTCTATGACCTAATGTTTATAGCTGAAGTCTGGCTATGAGAAAAACATCAGCAAACTTCCAGTAGAGGTCAATAATACTCCTCAGTGCTCTCAAAGATAATGAAAGTCATAAGAAAATGGTCACAATCAAGAGGTACCCTTAGTGAAACAGGAGAACTGAATGTAATGTGGCATCCTGAATGGGATCCTAGAACAGAATAAAAATGGACATTAGGAACATAAGGACACTAGCACAAAAGAAATCTGAATAAATGATGGAGCTTAGATAATAACAATGTATCGATATTGAGTCATTAATTTAGTTCATAAATATACCTGTTGTGGGTTAGTTTTCCATAAAAAAAAATCTGTAGAAATCCTAGCCCAATGGACTAGTGAATGTGAACTTATTTGGAAATGGTCTTTGCAGATGTAATCGCATTAAGCAGAAGTCCTACTGGATTAGGGTGGACCCTAAGTCCAATATCTGGTGTCCTTATAAGAAGGCCACATGAGGCATAGACACACACAGAGGAAAGATGCCTTGTGAGATGGAGACAAAAATTGGAGTGATGCCGCTGAAAGTCAGGGAATCCCAAGGCCTGCCCGCAGACACCTGGGAAGAGGCAAGGACCCTGTCTTCCTCGGAGGGTTCAGAGGCAGCATGATGCTGCTGATGCCTTCATTTCAGACTTCACCCCTCCAGAAGTGTGAGAAAATATTGTTTTCTTTTAAGCCACCTGATTTGTGGTAATTTGTTATAGTACTCCAAGAAAACTGTGTGGGGGTCAGGGGGAAACTATGTGAACTCTCTATACTAGCTGCTCAATTTTTGTGCACATCTAAAACTCTTCTAAACTATGGAAGTCTAGTAATTAGAAAGCAAACAAAGAAACCATAAACAGCAATGAGATGGCTTCACATCAACCACAATGGCTATCATCAAAAATAATGGTAACAAGTGTTGGCAAGGTTGTGAAGAAATTGGAATTTGCATACACACTGATGAGAATGTAAATTGACGTGGCTTTTTTGAAAAACAGTCTGGCAGTTCCTCAAGAGGTTAAACATGGAATCACCATATGACCCAGTGATTCCATTCTGACGTATATACTCAGAAAATTGAAAAGATACATCCACACAAAAGCTTGCACATGAATGTTCATAGCAGCATTATTCATAATAGCTAAAAAGTAAAAAAAAAAAAATCCAAAAGTCCAACTGACAATGGGTAAAGAAAATATATACCAATGCAATGGAATGTTATTCAGCAATAAAAAGAAATGAACTAATGCTAATGTTATAACATAAATGGACCTTGCAAACATTACACTAAGTGAAGAAGTCAGTTACAAAGGACTACATATAATATTATTTTTAAAAAGAGCCTCACAGACAAAACAGTGAACTTGTTCAAGGTCACATGGCTGCTAGGTGTCAGAGCCAGGATTAGAGCCAAGGCAATCTGACACTGAGGGTTTACACTCAGCCACTCCATACACCATGTCTTTCGTAGAGATTTCAACAATATTACATGAAAGCACCAAGGGAAAGGCAAGCCTACAAGAGGAGAAGGAAAACCATTAGAATGGTGGACTTTCCTAGCATGTCCTGACCCCGAGTTTCTCTTGAAAATAGACAAGGGCAGGCTCTGAGGGGACAATGTCATTAAAGTCCTGATTACACTCAAAACCTCCTGTAGAGGAAGGCAGTTTTTTGTTTTTCTCTGCTCATTGCAATTCTGAGAAGGGTTATATTTAGGGGAGCAAAAAAAAAAAAAAAAAAACACTTTCTAAGTGATACAATAAGCACATTCCTCCTACCCACTGCAGTTACTTAGATGTGTGACAAAGCGTCATTTAAAGCTGACTTAAAATGAACTCTAATGAGGCAATATCGCCTTCCATTTCACAGGCTGTTACACATTTGCTTTTCTTTCATGATAGGTGCTGCAGGTCTACCAAGAAAAACTAAGATTTTTTTCCCCAGTTGCTAAAAACTTCATGCATGTATGAAGGTATTTTCAGGGTGTGCTCTATTTAACCTTTTTTTTTTTTGTATAATAGGGGTTGGACCCCACTGGTCAAGAGGCACTCTTAAAGCAATCTTAGGTCTCTATACTAGACAGAGTGTCAAAGTTATACACTCTCCTGGTCCATAATGACAGACTACCTGTCCAGCCACTGAGCCAGGTTAGGGGAAGTCCTGAAGGCAACTGAATCCAGAGGAAGACAGAATCTTCGGGGCACAGTCAGTGGGATGAGCAGTAGTGGAGAAAGCATCCCAAGGTGTTCAGACAAGCAGGATCCAAGCGAGGAAGGGCCGTGTATCTAAAAGTTTGTATTTTATCCAGCAGTTCACTGAGAGTCCCTACAGGGTTCTCAGTGTGGGAAAAAGTTTGATATTTGAAATTGATTTCTGACTGTGTTATGGAATGCTAATTTGAGGGGGCAGGAGAAGAGATGGTATAACCTAAATGGATAATCACACATTGACCTGTACTTATTTTTACCTGTTTATTAAACAGTTGTACAGACTGGATTATAAAGACCTGAGTTCAAATCTCATCTCTACCTCTGACAAGCTATGCAAGTTTTGAACTTCTTTTTTTTAATCACCAAGGCTTTTCTAAAGTGTTTTTAGAAAAATCCTTTCTTTAAAGTAGGGATAAAATGATTCACACCTTCCGAGGACTTGACTGAAAGTAGAATAAAATAAGGTAATATATAAAAGTGTTTATTGCTTACGATATGCTTTAATAAACCAGAGAATTAGGCAGTGTTGAATATTGTTATTGGTTCTTAATGAATTAGATGTTTAACAATGAGGAATCCAATGATTTATGGGCCCAAGAAATAATAGAATTAAATTCATGATATCACTGAAGAATTTGTTGGGTACTAATAATATTGTAGCAATAATGGTTCTTAATGGGGTCATAATAATGAACTTGAAAGTCCAGAGATATGCAGAAATCCCAGAAATTCTTGGACTACCAGAAATTACACTGAGAAGTGAATTAATTCCCTCATCAATCAAACATGCCTTGGCATTTTATTTGGTCTTCAATTTGACAAACTTTCATGAACTCTTTCTTGGTACCAGTGACAGGTGGCAAGTAACAAGTAAACAGAAAAAGTGTGACGAAGCATAACTCCTAGCTATGGAGAGAAAGTGGGATACTGTCCAGTGAAAGTGGTTTGAGCAAAGATTCCGGTGTAAGAAATAATGAGAGAGAATCAAGAATAGTAGATAGAAGCTCCTGGCCATTAAAGATACACAAGCCTAGAAAAATAAGCTATGATCCAAAATGCCAACTATGAAGTTTATGTATCAACCAGGACATTGGCAAAATCAAATTTCTGATGGAAGAGCTGTCGTAAATTAGATTTGTCTGTTAAAAATATGCGGAATTGAAAGAGACAATAAGTCAAGCCAGGGAGCTAAGCAGCTCTTACAGTTTTTCAGGAGCGAGAGTATGGGGACCTGAACAAAAGGAACACAAAGTAGAACATGTGAAACTGCATGTAAAGGAAATACTGATTTATGATGAGAAGAAAGGGAGATGGCGCAATGACAGAAACTTTACCCTGGTATTATTAGTGATGAAAATTGCTTTTCATATAAAGAGTTATGTGAATAAATGAAAACATACACATTCTTTCACTGTGTTCTGAAAGAAAAAGACACACACACATGCAAAATGAAAACAAAAGACTCAGGCACAATTTCTCTTTCTCAAAGCTGGGAAGAAACCACAGAGGTCAACTGATTTGGCCAAAGTTAATCACAAAGTGGCAGAATTAGAACTTGAACTGGCATCGGTTCTTCTTTATACCATAGGCCAGATCTCTAGGGACAAGTGCGCTTACATCAGGTTCAGGTGTAAAATAACCCCAGAGTTGGTGTCATTGTGCACCATTGATTTTACCTTTGCTGCTAGAAGAGCCATCTGAGCACACCTTATTCATGCCTTTGTCTTCTTTTGATGAACACATTGTAATGGTCAAAAATACCTCTTTAGGTTGTTAAAAGGCTCCATTTGCAAAGCTCTTGAGGATAATGACTTGCTATATCATGGATACCCAGAAATTTGAAAACATAGAACATGTTTGTTACCATGTACTGAAAACTAAAACTCTATTAGCAGTTCTTATTGCTGCAGCCTCGAAGACTCATTGTTTCTTGGGATTTATGAACATCTACCAGTATGAGCTCCTTGAAGGCAGACGTTTTTATCTGTTTTAGTGGGTCATATGTCTCAAGTGCTAGAATCGTAATTGAAATGTAGGTGCTCAGTAAATGTTTGTTTAATGTATGAATCCCTATCTTCTGGGTACCAAAGATGAAAATGTTTAACTTAAAATATCCAGAGGATGAAGGTGAAGGGCTTAAAATTTGTTGTTTTTTTTTTTTACCCCCAAGAGGCCACTGAGATCATTTCTTCATTACTGGATCTCTCTGAATCTTTATAATCAGAGGAACACTGCAAGGCTATCCCGAACATAAGCCTTGGGTGATGGCTTTATTTGCTATTTGATTCTCAAGGAACCAATAGGCAGAAACAGTGAACATAGAGTTAACATGAGCAGCGGAGAGACTCTTGGACTACTTGCAAAAGAGGGAAACTCCGTTCTCTTCCTTTCCTGTCTATTATCATCATCTGTCTGAATGATTTCTGGGGAAGGGCAACATGGTACAATGGAAAAAACAAGAGCCTGAGTCCAGGCAAAAGGATCCTTTGACTCCCAGCCAACTACTCATTAGCCGTGTGACTTAGGTCAAATCGTGATGTTTCTGGGTCTATTACAACACCCTCATCTGTGCAGTTTGAAAGACACTATCGGCATTAAGTTGTTGCTGTTGGGAAAATTAAAGTTACAACATAAAGGTCTTGACACAAAGCAGGTAATTAGTAAACATTTATTGTTTTTATTTTTACATATGTTAGTTCTTTCTCATTGCCCCTTTATCTCCGAAAATAAAGGTAAAAGGTAATGTAGGAGGAAGAATCATGCCAACATCTCCTGGCTATAGGTAACCCAAGACTGCATACATCTAGGGGCAAAAAACAATGTTCTGGCATCTCTTTGGGTCCGTTTAACAAGTTAAAGGACCTGGAGGCTGGCTCCCCTTGTTCATTAAAGCCCAATGGTGTATAGAATCTAGGAGTGAACTGTCGGAAACTCATCTTTAAAAATAAGATCAGCTATGATACCTTTCAGGGATTATGGCCTGGGGTAGAGAATGCCGATTCCTGGGGCTGCCTGCTGTGTGGGAGAGTAATTGTCACTGACTTTCAGCTCGTCAAATGCATTTCTTAGCCATCAGTATTCATTCCTGAAGCAGCCACTGCTGAGAGTATCAAGATGGAGAGGAGTGTCATAGACCACATGGGTTTTGTAGCACCATGGCTATTACTAGCCCAGCAGGAAGTCCTGTTCCTCTTCCTGGCATTCATAAATGGTGTCCTAAGCTTCTGCATCTTCAGCCTGCTCCACCTTAATATGCATTGGATTTATCTAATGCTTAATTAATGCCAACTTTGTGCCCAGCACTGGTGTATACCATTATTTGCCTTTACAGTGAAAAGGAAAGAGTGATTTGAATTTACAGCTAAAAGGGAGGTTCAGACAAGTCAAATGACCCTTTCACATCCACCCGGGTAGTTTTGCAAAACAAGATCCAAATGTACACTGATCATTAGTGCTCTGGGGAATAATTGTCTGCAAGGTGTCCATTCTGAGCCTGGTGGTCTGAGACCTATACACCTTGACATGTTGTCAGACCCATCCTGGTGTTAACCATATTCACCCTTCATGCTTCTGTTGGTCTCTATAAAAAGCCTCTCTGACCAAATCTTTTCTGCCTACTTCTCACTAATTTGATGTATATTGATTTTGAAAGACACAAACAGGACCAGGAAATGGGAAACGGACAAGTGTAACTTGGTTCCCATTTACCCACATCCATGATAATGTTATCAATAATTTATGGAATACCTACCCCACACCAGGCATGGTTCAAAGATTTTTATACATACCAGCTCATTGAGTCCTTCCAACACCCTCAGAAACTAGGTATAATTATCTCAAACTTACAGATCCAAAACAGAAAGAGTGAGTATGCAACTTGCTCAAGATTATACAGCTGAAAAGCAGGAGAACCAGGATTTGAATCCAGGGAGTTTGATTTCAGGGGCATGCCAGACTGACTCTATTTCTGTACTCTCTTTACAGCAATGTTAGAAGGAGAAAGAAACATAAAGAAACAATAGCCTTGTTTGCTCTTTAAAGAGAAGACAGAGTAAACAAAGATGTGAGGAGAAAGGTCCCTTAGAAGTCCATTTAGATAATGAAGTTGCCCACCAAGGAAAGGTTATTGAGGCAACATTGCTGGAAGTAATTTTAAAATTGATTAGAAAAGCATATTGAGAAAAAGGACAGAGACAGGGCCTGAAGGAGCTGCCAGGAGTTTTGCATGATTATGTCTAAAGGCTTTTATTTGAAAGGTTTAGGATACATTGACAATGTTCCCTATCTCTGATAATTTACTACCTGCTGGGTGGGGAGGACAGGACTATGTGGTATGACAATCAGTCTGCATGGAAGATACCAAGCAAAATGTTCAAATGCCAAAGAACCTCCTTAAATGGCAAATCCTTCTTCTGGCCCTGCAGCCAGAAGTCACTGAATCTTGGTGGATGCTGCGCATGTGTGGATAAAAGCTGCTCCAGGTGTAACCAGTGCTTCTCTTACTGAATCACATTTACTCATGTCTGCATGTCATGCAGGGAGCAGAGTCTGTGGTTCAGAAGGAAGGCCATGCCCCTTTATTGACTTATATATTAAAAGGATAAAAACATTCACAAAAGCTTGAGATGAGCTTTAGTTGGATCAGAGAGCAGTGTGCATGCATATAAAGAACCTGGGTGGGGTGCTTGCTAAAATGCAGACACCCAATCCTCCTGTCCGAAGATTGCCATTCAAAGTGTCCAGGAGGTGACCTAGGAATCTCCATGCAAGAAACTTGTTTAAGGCAGTTCTGATGCCAGGGGTCTTCAGATCTCATTTTGAGAAGACCAGTTAATTGTTTTTCACAAGAGATGTGCATTAGAATTGCCTGTAGACCTTCACAAAACTATGCCTGCCAAGCTGTGGCACCCACTATACTCAGACTCTGTGGAAGGAGGCCAGTTGTCATATACTGGGTACTCTAGGAAGCTGACTGTCAGACAGAGATGACCCCTCTGCAAGAAAAATGGAGTGGGCAGGGAAAGAAGATGAGCTGTGAAGGAGTCTCCATGGAGCCTCAGTTAATATAAGGGCTCCTGGTGCTAAGATGACTGCCTGAGAGGTGTTGTAATTATTTGGGGTGAGAGAAATGGGACTTTGTAGCATCATATTGATCAGTCATTGGATGCTGGCTGCCCTCAGGAGGAAATGAGACCTCATATTGATCAGTCATTGGATGCTGGCTGCCCGAGGGAGGGAATGAGACTGTTGTCTTAGCTGTGGCAATCCCCACAGTGGAGGGACCTCTGCCAGGATCCTGAGAACAGATCCGGGCAGTGAGAGCATCCCCATGCTGAGCATGAAGTTTCTTTGGTTTAGTTTTCTTTCAGCCCTGTGGACGATTCTTATGCACTCCCAGGCTGAGAACCCGGGGGACAGACCTGTCACTGGATAGGAAGAGAAAGAGAATACTTGGAAGTTTTCCTGATGGGCCAGCTCTCCCACTCCCTCTCAGAGAATTCCCACTCATCCTGCAGAACTCAGATCAAGTGTCATCAGTTCCTGGAGGACATTTCTGACCTCTTTGGGCAGAGTTAATGTCTCTGCTTCTAGAGTTCTTACTTGTTGTGTATAGCCTTCCATTATTACATGCCCTGCTTCCATACCAGCTTGCTTATTTTATTTGGACTAATGTGGTATTTATTTCTATATCCCAGCCTCTAATAGGATCTATACACAGTGGATGCTGTATGAATGAATGAAGACATTAATGTTTTGTTTATCAGAGGCAAAGGGTTAGAAAAGAAAGCAAAAAGAAGATAATACTCTTAACAACCATCCCTGGGTATCCCAAAGACATACTTTGAAGAAGATAGATGATATTTATACCTTGCTGTGGCAATTTTGATATCACAGTACCTCTTAGCCTACTTGGAAACCAGGGACTATTGAGGGGAAATTCTTTTTACCAACCTCTAAAATGAATTTTATGCATTAGAAATATATTATAAAAGTAGTTCAAACTCCAGGGTGATCCTGCACGCCATCTTTCTTTCTCTAGGACTCCTATCTACCATGCCACCTTCTTGCCTATTGAAGGATCATGTGTAAAATGAATAGGATAAGATGATATGCTAGCAAGCTGATAACAGATTTCACGAAGTCCCTCTTCAGTGATTTTTAAAAGGCTGAAACTTTCCTGCAGTTCCCCAGTATTTCAAATTCCCCAATAAGGTCTCTGAGCTTCCTAGTATATCTATGATGCAGGTTACCAAGCCCAGCCACACCTAAGCCAACTGCATTTCCAGCCAGGTGGCCCTGGCTTGATTAGATTGTAGCCTGTGCTACAACACCAATCACTTGTATGAGCAGCCCTGAAGGTGAACAACCAGTAATCGGCCACAATAACAGGTCACCGAAGGCTGAGAGAGGAGAAGGGGAACACAATGAGTTTCACAAGTTCCTTATCCATCCTGAGAAATGCCTGGGGATTCCAGTTGTTGGAGAACCTGGTACCATTACAGGCTCCTGGTGGTTTATTTTAAATGTGTCCCAAAAGAGAGTATCAAAATTCACTACTGATAGCTTGTATAGGTGAGTGATGCTCTTACTTGTTCTAGCAGAAAAGAAGAGGTTAGAAATAGAATAGGAAATTGTGCTTACACTTAGTGCCTCTAAAGCCAGAAGTCATCTAGTGTTTTCTATTATGCAAAGTCTCCCAATGCTTAAAAGCTTCAGGAGGTGCTACATAGAGGTCAGAGGGCTCTCATCCTGCATCCCCCACCCAACCTGGCTTCATCTTACATGATTGCCTCACTACAAGATAGCATTTTAATACAGACAATTTTCTGAGAAAAAATCTTAACCCTCAGAAGTTCTGTTAATACTTCATAGGTAAACCTATAAAAAACCCTATTGTTTATGAACATGGATGACCGTGAAGACACTAAAGGTGAATGTTGTCAAACATGAGTAAATGAACTTAGATATATGTGCCAAGGACTATATTTAGGAAGAAAGATAAATTGGTGACAGGAGAAAGGGAGCTAACGTTTCCTAAATGCTATCACCTCACCTTTCCCTGTGAACAAGCTATTGTCCTTTGTAGGGAAGAGAAAACTGAGGCTCAGGATTAAGTCAGTTACCTGGAGACTTAAAGAGAGATTTCAGGTTCCTGCCCAATCCTCTCATCTCTGGCACCTCCAGGTAGGGAGTTAGAAGGATAAGAAGCTGGAGAACTAAGAGGAGAAAGAATTAGAGGGTAGAAGGTAGCAACAATAGTAAATGGGCTAATCTATTATATTCTGGAACATTATCATTATATTCACCAGGGGACTTACTAAAATGGGGACTCTTTCAGTCCCTGTTGATATATAACACAACACTCAAAACTTGGCTGAAACAAAAACAAGCCATTACTTTTTCATGAGTCCGTGAGCTGACCAGCCATATCTTCTGCCTCAGGTGGGCTTGACAAAGATGCTGAGATGTCCAATAGGTCCAAATGGCCTCACTCACTGGGTACTGTCTTTGGCTGCAAGCTTATCTGACGCTTTCAGTTAGGGGTCTCAGTTCTCCCTGTGAGCATCTTCACATAGCTACCTGGGCTTCGTAATAATTGGCAACTGGGTTCCAAGAAGGAGCATTTCCAGATGCCAAGCTGCAATAGGTAAAACTCCTTTGCTTGCTTCACACTAATGCTTCATTAGCCAAAGCCAATCAAATGGAGAAGCCCATACTCAGTGTGAAAGAACTCTATGAGGGCAAGGAACCTACCTACCGCAGAGAAGTTTCCTTACCTCATTACAGACTTATAGTTAGATGTGAGTGTGTGCATTTTTAACAAACTTTCCAAAGTATTTCCATAGTGTATCTGTCTAACCTCCCTTATCTGCCTCCTACCTTCTCCTTTTAAAACCTGCTTTATATTGAAAATCTTGGTTAATTCATTAATCAGTGAGGCAATAGGTTTATTGATCATGAGGAAAATAAGTTCATTGATCTGGGAAGAAAACAACAATATCAACAACCACAAAAATTTCACTATAAAAGCTCTTTGTAGTCACCAATAACATCCATGTCACTATTAAATGAACATTTTTCAATCCTTATCCTTCTTGGTTGCTTATCGGCATTCAATATTGTTGATCATTCCCTCCTTCTTAAAATTCTCTCTTCTCTTGTCTTCTTTGACATATCACACAGAAACACACACATATCTCTTCTTTTGTACCCCTGTACCAGCTACTTCCAGTCTCTATTTGTTTATTTCCTAATTTCTATATGTTGACATTTTTCAAGGCTTGGCTTCAAGCACTTTGCTTTCCTCATTCTGTACTCTTTCTCCAGGTGATGTTATAGCAACCAAATGCTTCCATCCTCAACTATCATCTATATGCAAATGACTCCTAAATTTATGTGATAATCCTGGATCTCTACTCTGAGCCATAGACTTATATATCCAACTATTTTCTCTACACTTTTCCTAGGTTGTCTCAAAGGATGCAAATGGAAAGTGTCTAAAACTAAACTCATTCCCCTCTATCATATTCCAACCTATTCTTCCAGGGTTTATTATTTTAGTAAAGCGTCCCAGCATCTAGGTAGTTCTGCAGTGTAAGTTTGAAGAGTCATTCTGTCACTTCCCTCTCCATCAACCCCCTCTCCCCCCACCATCTATCTCATTCAGTTTACCACCTCTCTTGTTGCTCTTACCTCCTCTGGTATATCTCTTTCCATCATCTCCTCCCGCAGCACCCTGATCCAGACCACCATCATGCCTCATCCAGAAAACAAAACTTTTAAAAAGCTTTCAAAATGGTCCCCCAAAATCATCTCATTCCTTTTTCCTCCATCTTCAGGGCCCACATTTCTTTCTCCATGTGTTAATCAAAGTAATCTTTTAAAAACATACCCAATTATATCTTTTAAAGTATTTAATATCTTCCCAATGCTTATAGATTAAAAACAAAAATCTTAAGATTCTTCACAAGATCTTGAATGATAGATTTCCGTTTCCTTCCCAGATTCTTGTGCAAATCTCACTCTTGTTTCTGTGGTTCACCTTTCCTACCCTTCCTTTCAATGTGCAGTTGTCTTCTACCTGGGAACTTTGAATGCCTCCTCACCACTATTTTCTTGCTAATTCCTCAGACATCAGTTCACAGATTTCCTCATTAAGAAACTGAGTCCTTACCATATTCGCCAGGCTATTTCAGGACTCCTTGTTACCATACTCATAGTCCCAGGAATTTCTGATTCTTAGACTTAATCACGGGCCATGATAATACATCTGTTTGTGTGCCTATCATAATGAATGTCTGTGTCCCTTGCTAGAGAGTAAGATCTATGAGACAAGAACCACATTTGTTTAACTCACAATATCCCTTGTGCCTGCTACATATTTCTGAATGAGTGATTAAATAGAGAAAGGAAGAAAGGAAAATGCTTGTTAGAACTATAGTCTTCTCCAAGACTGCCATCTTTAATCTTGAGTGCCTGCTTCTTGGGATTCAAGCGTGTCTTTTGCTGTTGGATTTCTCTTTACCATAGTACTCTTATCTTCTATGATAGATGACTCCTGGCTGGGACTGCCTCATTTTACACCATGACTTATGTGCTCTGTGGTTAGTCTGCTAGGGGCACACTTCCCTTAATACCATCTTCTGGAGCTACTGTCCCCACAGCAAACCCCTGTCCTCTCAGACATGTTTAATCTCATGCCAAGTACTAATCCTGAGTCTATGCTCGCTAGAAATAATCTGGATGTCATGAGCAGAGTCCCAAGACTCGATAATACCCCTTTCAGTTGGATCCATGAGATTTAAAAAAGAAACAAATCTTGGATGCCAATGTTAAGTAAGCTGAAATTCACCTATAGTTGAAGCAAATAATAGCAGAGAGGTGTGGGGACTTGCCAAATGAGATAATTTTATGCAGGTTGACTTGCAGTATTAATATTAGGATATATCCTATGCACATTGTTTGAAACTTTCTATTTCCAAACAAAACTTGCCCTTGAGAAGTGTAAGTTTCTTTGGTCTTTCTAGTTAGGTGAATTGAATTTCACAACCAATCAGATCAAGCTGGTTTGGAGATCCAGGATGTCTGAAGCATACTGAGGGCAATTGATCGGACTGTATCACTGTCTATTCACCTTCAACTAAACTTGTCTGCTTTGACCTACTCCAGGGAGGATTATTCAGAGATTTGGTTGCTGCCATTTGAGAGGGTCAAGCTTGCATAGGCTCCTAATCATACTGCACTTTGCACTTTTAATGGACATTTTCATGCTGGTATTCTCCTTTCCATCCCTTTGCACACCACTGCATCAATTTGTGTATAGACTAGCTTTATGTTTTGATGAATTGGAAAAACAGTGCTCAGCAGTTTTGCATTGGGGAGATTATGTATAATTTATTAATAATAAAATACTTATTTAAAGGGGAACATTCACAAAAGGTTTTTATAGGGACTTAGCCAGCATGGTTACTTCATTTGAAAACTTAAACCTTAACCTGTCTCCAAACAGGACTCTCATTAGGTGAATTTCACTGATGTCTGAATAACTATACTATCTACAAAGAAAGACATATTTTGCAAGTATTTTTGCAATTCAGG
>VMDR010027501.1:0-13547 GCA_007922815.1 Macrotus californicus | reverse complement strand
GATTCCTCCAACTTTGTTCTTCTTTCTCAAGATTGTTGGTGCTATGCAGGTCCTTCTGTGGTTCCATATAATTTTTTGAAATATTTGTTCTAGTTCTGTGAAATATGTCATTGGAATCTTGATAGGAATTGCATTAAATCTATACATTGTGTTGAGTAGCATTACATTTTAGTGACATTAATTTTTCTATCCATGAACACAGTTAAGTGTTTCCACTTATTTGTATCTACTTCAGTTTCTTTCTTCAGTGTCTTATAATTTTATGAGTATGGGTCTTTTACATCCTTGGTTAGATTTAGTCATATGTATTTTATTCTTTTTGTAGCAATTGTGAATGGGATTGTTTTCTTAACTTCCCTTTCTGTTCACTAGTGACATATAAAAATGCAACTGGTATTCAACAGAGGAAGCAACACATACAATGCAATAAAGGTAGTTTATTCAATAAACAGTGTAGGGAAAATTGGACAGATATGTGCAAAAATGAAACTAGACCACCTTCTTATACCACACACAAGAATAAATTTGAGATGGATCAAAGACTTATATATTAGGCCCAAAACCATAAAAATCCTAGAAGAAATCCTAGAGTAAGATCTTGGACATTGCTTGTAGTAATATTTTATTTGATATATAACCCTGGGCAAGGGAAACAAAAGAAAAAATAAACAAATGGGACTACATTAAACTGAAAAGTTTTTGCACAGCAAAGGAGATCATCAATAAGATAAATAGACAATCCATGGAATGGGAGAACATATTTGCTAATATATTTGATAAGGGGTTAATATCCAAAATTTATAAAGAACTTATAAAACTCAGCACTGAAAAAATGTGCAATCCAATTAAAAAATGGGCAAAGGACCTGAATAGACACTTCTCCAAAGAGAAAATGCACATGGTCAATAGACATGTGAAAAGATGCTCAACATCACTAATCATCAGAGAAATGCAAATTATAACCATGATGAGATACCACCTCACACCTGTCAGAATGGCCATCATCAGTAAATCAACAAACAAGTGCTGGTGAGGATGTGGGAAAAGGGGAACCCTTTTTCACTGTTGGTGGGAATGTAAGCTGGTGTAGCCCCTGTAGAAAGCAGTATGGAGATGCCTCAAAAAATTAAAAATGGATGTGACTTTTGACCCAGCAATCCTGATCCCACTTCTGGGAATATATCCAAAGAAACCCAAAACACTAATTTGAAAGAACATAAGCACCCCTGTGTTCATTGCAGCATTATTTATAATCGCCAAGATATGGAAGCAGCTCAGGGGTCCATCAGTAGATGAGTGCATAAACAACTATGAGACAGTTATACAATGGAATACTACTTGGTTGTAAAAAAGAAGGAAAGTTTACCCTTTGTGACAGCATGGGTGGACCTGGAGAACATCACACTAAGTGAAATAAGCTGATCAGATAAAGACAAATACATATGATTTCACTCACATGTGGAATCTTATGAACAAATTGAACAAGCGAAATAGAGACTGACTCATAGACAGAGAGCAGATGACAGCTATTGGAGTGGGGAGGTTAGGGACTGGAAGGACTGAGCAAAAAGGAAAAAGGACTCGTGGATGTGGACAACAGTGTGGGGATTGCCGAGGGGAGAGGGAATAAGGGGGTTAAATGGTAATGGAAAAAATACAATAAAAATTAAAATAAAATACATACACAATTTATTGCTTTCACAGTTAGCAAAAACACTAATTACTTAATACAGAGATGGAGAGCACAGGCAGCGACAGCAAGGCCAACCCACAAGGCTCAGCAGATGTGACCCACGCGGAAACACATGCAGAGCCAGAGCAGCCTGGAAGGTGTCCTCATCGTTGAGCCATGGGGGTGGAAGAGAGCAGCTAAGCCCCTTCACAATTGGCCTTAAAGACACCTCTCTAGAACCTACACTCAGTGTTCTCTCACCCATGACTCCAGACTCACTGGCCTTCTCCACCAATGTCTACAGCTATGAAAAATGCCATTTCCAAGTGGTTCCACTACAGCCCAACCATCTCTTCAGAGCTGAGGTCCCTTGTGGTTTTTTTCAGTGACAGACGATAACATCCAAAATTACACATAGGGTTAAATGTTGATAGTTTTAGATATGACACTTTTTTCTTCCTAGGTTGGAACTATCAGATAGTGCTCTCATGGGAGATCCACTCAGCCTCAACTTCTTCACATGCAAAAGGAGTAAGAATATAAGTTCCATACTATCTTATTTATGGTAAGTGACAGCACCCATAGGATGGAAGCAACTGAGAGCAAAGCAAAGAACTGAAGTGAGGTCTGCTGAAGTAAATGCTTTGCACAATTTTTGGTTTAACTAAAGGAAGCAAAGGTTGTAATAAGATTTATACTCATTTAAATCTCTACCTAAAGCAGATATTTTAGATTACAATATCCTCAGGGTATTTAATAAAGCAATGCTTCAAACACATAAAGCAGACTTTTGAGAAAGCAATTACAGAAATTTCAAAATTTATAGTCACTGACTGGAAGTTTAATGTTACAATAACACATTGTATACATACAGTTTTTTGTTAACTGTAATCGCAAGTTCTTAAAAGAAGAACCAAAAGCCTTCTTTTCAATGGGTCTACTGGTTGGAGGCAAATACATCTTAACAGCAATCAATTTATTTTTATATTAAAAAGAGAACCGAGAATGTTTCCCCATGCTGTCTCTCTCTCCCCCTGCCCGTCTCTCCTTCACCATGGTGCAGGCACACCCTGCACATGCATGCCCGCCCAGAGAAAATCACTCGGGTGCTTACTGTTTTTGTTCTCTCTGGAACATGGTATTAGCTTCAGAAACGACAGCAGTCAACTCTTCTCCAAACAGAGTAGGCTCTGTGTAGAACTATAGTTGCAAAACCACAGCTGTTAGAAGCTGTCCAAAGTTAATATGTTAATGCCATGTTTTCAACTCATAATCTCTAAAAATTCACCCCTCCCTTTTTTTTGGAAGACATAGGCCCACATACTCAATTATCTACAGCTGCTGGAAAATCATACACACACACGCACACACACACACACACACACAACCCATGGACTGCATTTCTGCAATAACTTCTGAGTTAGGAGGACACATAATCACAGCAGATGTGTAATGTATTAAAATGTTCACAGAAGTATAACCCATGTGAAAATGAGAGCGTACCTCTGCTTACCACACATGACTCCCTACCCTTTCTCAGCGGGGCGCAGGCAGAGGGATCTGGGCAAATTTATGAGGCTGTCATGTGATGCCACTGCTGGCCAAAGACTCTGCTTCAAAGTAAGATGCTATAAATTTCTTTCTCATTAAATACTTAGTCATCTTCACAGGAAGACTTTAGATCCAAGCACTATATATCCTGTGGCTAACAGATTTCCATCCATCTCTCCCTGTACAGGAACTTGTCTGTTAAATATTTCTTTGCATGCATGTTTTGACTGTTCCCTTGACCACTTGGAAAACCTAAATTTTATTTTCATATAGGCAACAACATTTACATCTAGAGTCTTCCCAATTGCTTTTGCTTTTAGGTTATGTTTTTACACAACCCTTTAAGTGCTTAATGAAAAACACACTATTTTTTTTTCACTCTTGGATACCTTATATTTGGGACAAAGAGTAACTAGAACTTCACAGATCTAATCACATAAATCTAAAAGTTAACTATAACACTGTGAACTACTAATACACTTCTTTTTATTTTTATACTGCACAGGAAAGGACACCTGAATGGTAAGAAGAAAAGGAATGATGTGTAATCACACAATCATCTTTGAGTATAATAAAACTATGGCTGACACACTAATTTTTAAAGACTGTTCTCTTTACTGAAATCTTTTGTTCAGAACCATGGTTATGTAGGTGCTATAAATTGGTCTACCAATGCCATATATAATCTCAGTTAATTTGAAGTACTTTCTTCTCAGTGGGAAGAATGACGTATTGAAATAGTTCATGCACAGCTTAGATCTAATGGCTCTCTTGTCCTAACTGTACGTTTGCAGGCCACTCTCCCCCACACCCCACCACAACAAGAGGGCTATACCCTCTCTCATCTGGCAAGGGTAGACGACACAAGGCAAAACATTTTCCAGTCCAGGAAAATCCATAAAAGAATGAATGGATAAGAAACAAAACCTGTTAGTGATCACCAGGACTTAAGCCTAAATTCTCAAGTAATTCCTCCAAGAATGCCTTAGAGTTATTCCGTTTTCTTGGCACTCTAGTCCCATATCTGCGTAAGTCTCTACGCACACGCATCTTTTTTTCTGTTCTGACTCTGCCTCTTCTTTTACCGTAAAAAGTAAGCCATTCAGTGTCCACCTGTGCGGATTTTATAACATTTCCATAATCTGTTTCTTTATCACCCGTTTTGTGTTTGTGATTAGTTGCACAGCAGACTTAAACAGGACAGTGGGGACAGGATTTGGTACATGAATAGACTGACTGCCTGCAGGCCGACCTGCTCCCTCAGGCGGTACAACACTCAGGCCCATCCTGCCTCAGGACACAGGAGATGCTGTGAGCGTGAAGAGAGGTGTCCTGCATGCTTTCGTGCCAGGCACCTCTGCCACTGTTTGCAAGGATCTTGGAGAACTGTTGCCTCTAGGTCGATAACAAAACTCAGAGCGGTACTAATTCTCACCTATACCAGTGAAATAGCTCTGTAGACAACGTCTGCACATCTTTTGTCACACCACCCCAATGCATTCCAGTAGGCAAATCTACTATGATTTTTACCTTGATTTTTACTATGTTCATTTGCTCAACATTTTTGGGATCAAAATCCAACAACCTGAACTTAGCATGACTTATAAGGTCTTTTAAGACCTGGTCCCTGCTTCACTTTCTAGACCCATCTTTCACCTTGCTTGGTCCTCCATATATCCACCCTAGTCAGATTAAACTTCTCTGGCTTCCTAGAAAATCATTCTTACCTCAATACTTCAAACGTTATGTCACCTGTGCCTGTGACATCATTCTTCTTCCTCATCTGAGAAGTGCCTACTTATCTCTCAGCGAAGACAGTTCTTTTT
Organism: Macrotus californicus; assembly: GCA_007922815.1. Taxonomy (NCBI): domain Eukaryota; kingdom Metazoa; phylum Chordata; class Mammalia; order Chiroptera; family Phyllostomidae; genus Macrotus; species Macrotus californicus. The sequence goes on along the minus strand of VMDR010027501.1, from coordinate 8,498 downwards.
CCAGGAAGCCCTCAAGGATTCCCCCCTGCATACTATTGCTAACAATCATGGCTTTCAACTCCTATATCTCAATTTCATGCCTCCTGGTTGCATTCCTCACTAGTCTGAAAGCTCTATAAGAAATGATAATATATTCATCTTGTTCTTCATTATGTCTTGTGATTCTTTCTTAAGGCACTTATAAGGCACAAAAATTGTTAAACTAATAAAAATCTGGTTCCAGCTTCTTGAACTCCATGCTCTCTTCCAATTACACATGCCCTCTTTCTCCCTGCCTTAGGTCTCCATGAGTTATTGGCCTTGGTAAGCAAACACAGAAAAACTCAGGACACTGGACACTTAGGAGAATATCTATTACTGTCCCACCATTTGAAAAATGAGAGCATATGAACACAAAAAGTAAGAGAGCCTGCCCAAGACACTGAGCTGGAGAGAAGCAGGCTGTGGATCTGAATCCAAATCTTCTAAATCCCTGGTTTATGATCTCTTAACTACACTTAGAGTAATCAAGAATTTCTCACCAACTCCCTCCAACAGGTTCTTGTGCCATCGGCCCTAGCATTTACATGCCCACTCATGCCAATACTGCTGGGAGCTGGTAGTTCATTTCATTAATGTTTCTTCACCATTGTGTCCATCAATATCATGTGAAAGTAAAATTAAGAAGGAAACAATGAAATTCTGTGTCAAAATTTGAACATATTACACTTACTTTCATACTGCATAAGCTTGTCAGCTTCTTCAAAATATGAAAACCAAGGAGAGCTTTTTGGGGGTGTCATTGTTCTTGTTGTTAGAGGCTTACAAAATATCATAGATATTATGTATGGTTTTTCTAAAAGAATAATCTGATTCTAAATGAGCATACATTGAAAGATTAAGTAAGACAGTTTCTTTGAGACATTATTACACATGCATGCAGACTTTATAGTATTTGGGGAACAGGACAGTTTTAAAAATAGTTGAAGGCATTTTTTCTTTCTTTTTGCTAATCGCAAGCATCTCCTGTTGAGTCTCATCGGGGGGACAATGGCAAAGGGCGATGCCAGCAAACACGCTGGTTTCTGTTCACTTCCACTGCTGGAGCTCTGTCCCGGACTCAGACACCTGGTGTCAGCGATGTCTTTTTGTGGGGCTTCCCTAGTAACCCGCAGTTCCCTCGTTCCGTCCCAGCAAACCTATGCTTCCCCTCAAAGACAAGTTGAGGCTCACCTGAGTGCCACATTCCTCAAGACTTAGAAATCTCACTTGTGAGAATACGCACAGCATTGAAGAGCACATTGGAAATGCTGGGTCTGCTACTTGTGCACGGTACGAATTTGAACAAGTTAACATATATAAACTACAGTTTCAGCATCTACAGAGTGGGGGTACTAATTGCAATGCAATATCTATTACACCACACACACTTAGGCTAAAGTTTAAAAGACCAACAACTCCAGATGTTGACAAGGGTATGGGACAAACAAGACTTAACTATTGTTTATGAAATGCAAAATAGCAGTCTCTTTGCATAAAAGTTTGACAGGTTTTTTTTTTTTACATAAAGGGAAGCATACTGCTATCTTCAAATACAGCAATTCTACTTTCTAGGTATTTACAAAGAAAAATTAAAATGTGTCACAAAAAAAGCATACACAAATGAACAGATCAGCTTTGCACATAAAAGCATCACAGCAACTCAAAGGGCCATTGCCAGGTAAAGGGATAACTTGTGGCATATTCACAAAATGTGACATCGTTCAGCAAAATAAACAAATTAATTGATATAGAAACAACATGGATGAACCTCAAAATCTCTGTCATGAAAATGACACTCACCACATAAGAGTACCGACATAATTCCACTATATCACATTCTATAAAAGGCAAAACTAGTCAGCCATGATGGAGAGATTGGTGCTTGCTTCTGAGTCGGGAGGGGATGGACTGGGATGGGGTGTGAGTTAATTGACTTTCTGGGGTGATGGAAAGGTGCTCTTTGTTGACTAGGGTGACAGAGGTACTGGTGAACAAAATTTTCTAAACTCATTTAGTGTCTGTGCATTTGATTGTATATGAAATATGCCTCAGTTAAACAGTAAAGTAACTGAAATTTGTTCACCCATACTGGTTCTTATGGTATTGTAAACAGAACACAGGAGGAGGCCACAGACTTTTGTGCCATGAACTTGGAAAATAATCACAGTCACACTGTGATTTCACCCAGGAAAATGTCACCCTCTGCCCTCTTCATGAACCAAGTTCACCTCCAGCTGACCCCGTCATGCTCCACAGAACACATTTTAGTATATGTTGCTTTCTTTTTGAGGACAAAAATAAGCACATTGTAGTAGTCCTTTTTAAACAGGTTTTTTTCAAAGGAAATTTAAGAAATGTAGGGAGTTTCAAAACGAGTGGAATTTTTCAACTATAATAATACACATTTGACAAATATCAGAAAAAGAGCAGACTTCGGTTTACATTATGGGAAAATGTGTTAGTTTGTTTTTATTACAAGTTACTCCATGATGTTCAAGTCGCTTTCTATCTTTTTAAAAATGACTAAATAGACCGATAGAAGTTCAATTACCTGAGAAAAGTTTTAAACTTTTCTTTTCCTTATTTTATTGTATCAAATAATTTAGCATAGGCATGGCCACTTAAAGCTCGGGAAAGAATTATTCAAATGGAACTCAAGGCATTAAACAACCACACAAAAAAGACTTAAAGAGAGAGAAAGTCAGTAATTGTTTTGTGGTCTAGAAGTTTAATACTGGGTATCCAAAGCAGTCTCTCATCTCTCGCAAAGTACTTCACAAAGCAGGTGCATTAAGAAAAAATTGATGGGTAAGAGGACTATGAATACAGCTACTAATGGAATGTGTTGATTTTAAAGTTGGCTAAAATGTAAGTTATATCAACTAAGTATAACTGTGTTTCCCTCAGCACTTTACTTGCTGCATGTCACATTAGGCACTTACAGCACATTTTCCCCCTTGAAAATACAAGTTCGGCACACAATCATGGTAAGGAAACATTTGTGTACTTCTCTATCTTCTCACTTTTCCTAGCACAGCGCTTTCCAGACCGACTCTCCAACAAACACGTGCTCATGGAACTAGAGAATTAAGAGCGCCTGTGAAAGGCCTTGATCTTAAAAATGTCCTGGGTACTAAGTCATTATGAAGGCAGCTTGAGGAAAGCAGGCAGCCGCCCAGCTTTAGGATTCTCAGCACAGAGTCACCAGTATCGCTTGGAAATGTGATGGGTGTGGGTGAATTCTGCCTACACCAGCCTCAAATTTCTCCAAAGCTGTCAGAGTATAAAATGACAGAAAACACCATATCAATTTCCCTCTAAGCTTTTTAAACCATTTAAAATATTGTTTCTAGAATTAGCATCAAAAGACACTAGCTTCAAAATAAATTGGCCAAATGAAGTGGGATATATACCTAATAAGATTTTTACCTTTACATTTTTGGGGAAAGCAAAATCAAATGGTTTTCCTAACATTTGATCAGTGACTGTTCTTCGCTGTCACATCACAGATCACACCTGATCCGGACTTCCCATTGGAAAGCTGCTCCTGCAGACAGAAGACGTGTCCTCTGAGACTGACCACGGAGATGAAAAAATGCAGGACACAGCAAAATGCTCAGAAAAGGGCCTGGAGACAACTGCCTTCTTGTGACACAACTGTTTTTGAGTGACCGTTCATAACCTTCAGCCACCACTGGGCCCAAGACACGTCATCAACAAAGAACACACCGAGGGAAGGTTTGCGATCCCATCCCCACACAATGCGGCCGTCCGAGTCCAACAGGAAACTAAGCAAGTAACGGGACTCCAAATTCATATCCAGTTCTTAAAGACAGTATAAGCTAGTGGTTCTCAAAATTACTGAATTTCAGAGTTAGATGGTAGGTCTCGTGTTGTATCTCTCTCCCTTTAATATGGAAAAAAATGCAGCCTGAATAAGATGAACGACTTGCTCAAGAGAACAGACATACTTCACGCTGTAGCCAGGGCCAACCCCAAATTCTCCTGAGTCCTGAGTTCGAGCTTCTTTCGTTGCCCCGCTCTGGATTGTTTTCTTACCACTACATGGTAGGATCTATTCAGACAAGGACTTTATTTTCATGAACAATGTTCAAAGCCACGGATGGTCTGCTTATAGTACAAAAGTTCCACTAATTCATAACCCCTAAGGGAGCTCTGGAAACTCTCACTAAAAGAGCCCAGAACAAATAAGCAAACTCATTTCTCTGTAATAAAGTGTCAGCCTCTTCTATTTGTGGTGAAAATACTTTTCCGTTAATTAATCCATTACATCACATCTTCTAATGATCAAAAACTCCCAGAGGATGGAATACAGAGAACACTTCTCACCTCTCAAGTTAGAACATCAAAATATTTTTATTATAATCAGTTTTGTCTTACTCGAAATAGCCTGCAGTGTGTAGGGTTACATTTCCCTGAAGATTCTTCAGTTTTGACACCACTGAAAAATGATTCCTTCCTGAGTATATTTACAAGGTCTCTCTGAACATCTTTGTGCATAAAAAACTCAGAGAGACAAAAGAAATCAATTATTGTTTGCTGGTTAAGGTTTTTCCCCTCCCTGTTGGAGGAAAACATAAAAAATGTTTTCTCCCCATTGCATCACATATATAGGTTCAGAAAACAAAATGGTAAGTTTGCTAAGTCACTTTGCTTAATTTAGGGAGAAAATGAGTTTATATGAGGACAGGTTAGTATTGTTGTCATCTTAAAATGTGCTCAAGACAGCCTGACTTGGATGTTGAAACTACCTTATATCAGAGGAATATATACCTTATATAGTCTTTGATGAATTCTCAGGATTCAGCTTTTTCCATAAGCTTTTTTTTTTTTATTTTAAGATTTTGTTTACTTTTAGAGAGAGGGGAAGGGAGGGAGAAAGAGAGGGAGAGAAACATCAATGTGTGAGAGATATATGGAGCAGTTGCCTCTCGCATGCCCCTATCTGGACCCTGGCCTGCAACCCTGGCATGTGCCCTGATTGGGAATCGAACCGGTGACCTTCAATTCGCAGGCCAGCCCTCAATCTACAGTCACACGAGCCAGGGCTCCATAAGCTTTTAAAGTAATAATTCCTCATGTTATAATAAAGCCATGTTGCCAGAGGTTGGCAGGTGACAAAGGCAGAAACATTTAATTCTATTTTAACATTGCTTGACATTTGAAACTGTGCTAGGCACTTCAGGGGGCTATAAAAGTAAGTTTTTAAAAATATGACAAGAAATCTCTACTTTGAAGAACTTAAAACTAAGGAAAGAGAGCAGACAAGAACTTTACCCAATGGCACTTCAAGGGAACATAAGAGGAGGGATGCAGCCCAGGAACCCCGAAGAGGAAGTGATGACTCCCATCTAGATGGAAGCGATGCTCCTCAGCCACAAATGGCAGCACCATGCAGCCAACTGCTTAAGCCTGAACCCTGTCTGTTCTGTCTTTTACCTCCTAGCTCCGATCCATCAATAAGTCCTCTTGTTTTTGTATCAACATGTACTTTAAACCCACCCACCACTTGTGTGACATACTGTTTCCACTCACCATTACTTTTTTTTTTCATTTTAAGATTTTATTTATTTATTTTTTAGAGAGAGGGGAAAGGAGGGAGAAGGAAAGGGAGAGAAGCAGCAGTGTGCGAGAGAAACATCAACCGGTTGTCTCTCCCACATCACCATCCAGGGACCTGGCCTGCAACCCAGGCATGCGCCCTGACTAGGAATCAAACCAGTGACCTTTCGGTTTGCAGGACAATGCCCAATCCACCGAGCCACACCAGTCAGGGCACCATCACTTCTTGCCTACACTGGTATAATCACCTTCAATCAGTCTGGCTGATCTCACTTCTCATTTCTAATCCACTCCCTGCCCTACAAGGCAAGTAATCATTTCTGAAACATGAAAACGATGGTGCCTACTTAAAATCCTTCAATGGCTTCCCATTGCTCTTACAAGTCCAGCTGCTTGTCATCGCTTTCAAGACCTTAGCATGACTGAGTTCCTGCCTGATTCCTCCTTGCTTTTGTAGAGGACCTGCTAGCCCTGCGCAGCATCCATGCCAGAGGCTGGAGAGCGACAAGCTCTCTGTCCCAGCCTCACTCCCACATATGTTCAGGCTATAATTCAGTTTCTACCAACTCGACTGCATGAGATTAGAAGAAGGTATTTCGAGTACATTTCTGTCTCTTTTTTTCTCCTCTTCTGCCAAGTAGTGTGAAGAAAGAGGCTGGTTTTTCTGGGGATATTTCCTATGTGTGGCTATCTCCTGAGTGTGGTGTCTCCCTGGCCCTGGATGTGGCCCCGTGCTGGCCCAGTTCTACAGTTTGGGTTAGACTTTGTTTCTTGCCTTTTCTTAATGCATCTGAAATCCACTTTATCCTTCCTACTAAAACTAGCTCAGGTGAGTTCGAAACCCTGCTGTCCAACCCTGAAGGACACGTTTACACATTTTCAGTTTCACTAATGTACCAAACTAGTTTTGCTACTGTTTTAAGGTCTTGGCATGTGCTTTCTTCCTCGGCTGGACTAGCCTTCTCTGGGCTCCTTCTCATAGCTCCCCTCTTAATGTGAACTTTAGCATCTCAGAGACACTTTCCTTGGTTAGTGAACCCAACAGAGATACTCCCCAATTTTCTCCTATTAAATACTCCGCTTTGTAATTTAATACTAGTTATATAAGCTATAGTTTATAAACATAAAATATCAGATATTTTGCATCCTCTACATGAGATATATCAATATATCTATAGATGTCTATATAGATATTATATATCTATATCTATAGATGTGGGCAAAAGTAGGTTTATAGTTGTTCAGATGGAAAATGACACAATAATAATACAAAAAGAACAAACTTGTGTTTTGCATACTCACAACTGTAAACTTACTTTTGCCCACCCTTGTATACAACCTTGCATGTCATGTTCACACACTAAATTGTAAATTCTGCCATTTCTCGTCAATGCATACCAAGTACCTTGGAGGTTGCCCAGCACAACTATTTTTGGAATGAATCTATGTTGCTTCTAGGAATTTTCCAACTTTTCAACTAGCCCATTCTTCTTTCATTGCTTTTCACTGACCATGGCTTAGCCAGTGAAATCAAGAGTGAGGTGTCTACCCCAGAGCAGCTGGGGACATTTCCTCAGCCCACATCGTCAAGGCAAACCACAGTGGAACTGTCAGAGATGGTGAGGATCACAGGTGTGGGTTGTGTCCTACTTCCCTGGCACCCAGCAAAGTCTCTGAACTCTGTGTAGGTGCTTGAGAAGTACATGTTTGATGAATAAACTGGGCTCATTCACCGCTTTCATCTGAGAGCAATGCAAAATCAGGGAAGGTTACATCCCTCTCTCAAGCTCAAGTATGTTGTTTGGAGGTGACTCTAGCTCCAGTAGCATCAGATATACAGAAATCATCCTTTCTTACACCATTCTCTTACAGGTCAAGCTGTCATACCTCTGAAGTCTCTCATATTTTACTTATGAGATTAAAAGTATATTTCATTTATCTTAATTCCTAAAAGGCAAAAGTGAATAACCATTTTGGATACTCAGACTTTAAAATGTACAGAATATTTTCTAACCAAGCCATCTCACAAGTTTCGTTGTTCTCAAAATCCAAAATGAGTTTATACTGCTTGAATCCCAGATCAAGACCTTTGCTAATAAAATTAAAAATAAATGATATAGTCCTCATACTAATGGTTACATTCCTCATGACATGTTTTCTAAATAGTTTTATATTTTAGTTATGACTAAAATATATTTGGTGTAATTGATAAGGATCCATTTCTCTATTGGTTGACATAGAAAATACAAAATAAATTAAGAAAAAAACTTTGCAGCAAAATTTCAGAGATGTTATTTATTGCTCATATGGCAATGAGAGTGATAAAATGCTAGTAGGACAGTTAGAAATTTAGGAGAAAAAAATTTGGTTGGGGGGGGTCGCAATAATTGTTTTGTGTTATTCCATTTATCATTGCTGGTATTTGAATGTTTTTATTAGACAGTGTGATTAGACTAAGCATTTTTATTAAAATACATATGTATTCTCACCCTGATCAGTGTGGCTCATTTGGCTGGGCATCATCCTGCAAAGCCAAAGGTCACCAGTTTGATTCCTGATCAAGGCACATGCCTGGGTTGCAGGTCGTCCCTATTTGGGGCATGTACGAGAGGCAACCGATCGATATTTATCTCTCACATTGATGTTTCCCTCCCTCTCTTTCTTCCTCCTTCCCCTCTCTCTAAAAACAGATAAGTAAATTCTTTAAATACATATATAAATAAATACGTGTGTGTGTATATATGTATTCTCTATCAACATGTCTGCAGGCATCTATTTCAAATGGAGCAGTCAACTCCTGGTTTTGATGTTTAGGTAAATAAGAATATACTTTAATTGAAAATATCTAATGGTACTTTTGTTCAACTTTTATCTTCAGGAAATTAGGAGTTTAA
>VMDR010027500.1:0-13548 GCA_007922815.1 Macrotus californicus | reverse complement strand
TTTTTTGGAGTGATAATGGAATTCTCATTGTGTAGGAGAATCTTTGTTCTTAGTAGATACTTAATGAAATATTTAGGGGTAAAGGGTAACAATGTCCGCAAAAAACTCAAATGATTCAGCAAAAACAAAACATTCCCCCAAACCCACATTTACACAAGGAAAGCAAATGTGGTGAAATGTGAAAAATTGGTGAATGGGGGTTACTATGGGTATTCATTATATTTTTTTCATAATTTTTCTGTAGGTTTGCTATTTTTTAAAATAAAAGTTGAGAAAGTAAAAAGCTCTTCAAGTCTAAGTAATGTTTTCTGATATGTAGGGTTTAGCATATTTTGAATGAAGACTAAGCTACTTTGATCAATTAAAAATACAGTTGTGTAACCAAAGTGAGAGTAAATGGTCAGGATGATTATCTTTCAAAAATGTTATAATTATTTAAAGAAACAAAGGAACACAGTAGTTATTTCGTCCCATTATCAACTTGATTTACATCTTTATTAGGAAGCATGATATGTGGAAAGAGCTTGGAGACAGCTAGGTCTAAATTTGAATCATAGCTGGGTAAACTGTTCAACCTCTTTAAGACTCAGTTTCTTTACTGTAAGATGGAGAAAGTAATTACAGGATTTTTGGTATTGTTGGGTTAAATAGTTGTGCATATGGTATTCATTTAATTCACGTGCAAAAACTTCATTCTACTTTCCATGCTATTTGCAACTATTCCTTCATTAAATTCAAGCGATCCTGTGGGATAGGTAATAGTGAGATAAGATGACTTTTCCAAGGTCACACACCTAGTGAAGGATCCAGGTCTTCCAGCTATCGGTCCAGTGCCCTTTCCACACCCGCCGGAAAGGAGGAAGCAGCGCTCATGGGGATGCAAGGATGTAGAGGAGCAAAGGGGGAGAAAAGGCCGCGCGAAGAACAGTGGTGTGAGACCCGCGGAGGCGGCGGCCAAGGAAAGGCGCATGGAGAGGCGGGCGGCGCCACCAGCCGGGGTGCGTAGGGGTGAGGCGGCAGCTGGAGAGGGAGGGTCTCGCGCCCGGGTGCCCTGGAAAGGCAGGAGGCCTGGGCTAGCCGCGGGGACGCAGGAGGCAGAGGCCCGAGCCACAGGCTAGTGCGAGGAGGCCGAAGGCCGGAGCGCCGGGGTCATGGTGGGGGTGTGTCGCTTCTGCACAGGTGGGGCGGTCGGGTGGGTGCGGGACGCGCGCGCGAGAGTCCGGGTGTCGAGGCCCGGACCCCACTGGGTGGGTGGGGGCGGGGCCGGCCGGGGGCGGGTCTTGCTGTGCCCCCCGCGGGAGCGGCTGAGGCGGCGGCGCAGGCGCGGTTCCCGCCTCCTCCCGGCTGGCGGAGCGAGTGGAGGCTGCAACCCGGTTTGGCTCGCGCGTCGCCACTGCTGCCGCGAAGACCCCCGCCCCGCTTCCGCTGCGTTGGGATGAGCTCCCGGAAAGGTGAGTGGCCCGCGGCGATCCCTCCTCCCGGCCACGCGGCCCCAGAGGCCAGCCAGCCCGACCGTTAATGTGTCTCTTCTCTTTCCTCAGTGCTGGCCATTCAGGCCCGAAAACGGAGGCCGAAAAGAGAGAAACATCCGAAAAAGTGAGTCCACTCTGCGCTCGACCCTAGATCCCCGCCTTTGCACGGTCGGGGGCAGCCCGCAACCACGCGGGGGAAGTTGCCGGGATCCCAAGGGCCGGAGGGCGGGCTGATCCCCAGGGACGCCGGTGCTAGCCGCCTGCACGCCCAGCGGGCGGCCTGGGGGGAGGGGGTTATCGGAGAAGGGCGCGCGCGAGGCGGCGGCCAGTTCCCAGAGCTCCCGGGCCTCCAGTTGCCGTGGCTGACGGGGCAGGCGAGTGAGGGGGCGCCGGGCGTGCGCACCGCCCCCTGCGCGCAGAGCTGGCCCTGGGGTCGTGGGCCGTTTCTACGAGGGACACTGGCGCAGGGCTACGGCACGCCTTGTGCGGCTTGAGGCTGCTTAGCCGCTCCCACCTGGGCATTGGGGCTCGAGAAGAAGAGGGGCGGAGTGTGCGGGAGACGAGAGAGTGAGTGTGTGTGTGTGTGTGTGTGTGTGTCCGTTTCGCCTCCTCGTTCTCTCTGGCTCCTGCCTCTTAGCTTTTCTGCTGAAAACCCTAGCCGGTTGTCTATAGAGGTTCGCCTGTGCCGTGTACCTGGCGCCAGTTCAGCGCCGAGACCTATGCGTTTGGGCGCTCGGGTTTGTATTCGAAACTTTATGCTTGGGCCGAGCGTGACTGCTGCGCGGGACGGGTGGGTGTGTGCTCTGGCGGTCGCCGACGCGGCTTCCCGGGCCCTCATTGTGCCCGGAGTTGATGAATAGGGTGGTGATATTTAAAACATGCCAGCTTGCCGGCCACCTCCAGCCCGGCCGCAGATCGGAGTGGGAGCGGCCGGCGTCCAAGAAGCCTTTCCTGGAGAGCTGCTCCGAGACTGCAGAGCGCCGCCACCTCTTTCTTTTTCCTTTTTTCCCCCCTTAATTTAAAAAAATCTGCCACTCCTTCTAGATTTGTGGCTTTGCTTTTCCTTTTGAGTAAGAAACATTCTGTGGTAATTTTGTTACTATGGGGAATGACAGTCCATGATCATCTTTAAATAAAATCACGAAGCATTTTTAGTTTTTCGTGTCCTTTGGGGGGCTACCCTGCAGCATTTCTAGGCTTTCTTCTTTCCCATTCACCTTGGTCTTGCCTAGGGCATTTCATACTCACTGGTGGCATCAATGAAAACTGCGTAAGTCATTACTAATGTGGTATATATCATGACAGGGTTTTTGTTCACTCAAAACGGAATATAATTTGTGAGTACGTTCAGGATTCCACAAAATGTGGATATCCACATAATGCCTTCCTTAGGAAAAGAAACAGGGTGGGGGGAGGAACCCGCATGGACTATTTGGTAGTTTTAGATGTTTTAAAAAAATTAATGCTAGCTTTCCACTCATTCAGAATCACAAATTTGGTATTTCCTTTGGTGAACGATGCAAGTTTAGCCAATAAGAAAGGAGAACTGTAATGTTTAGGATCTTAGTATTAAGTTTTAATCACAACTTTTATTTCCCCATAGCCCATTATGTTCAGAAATGTGAAAAGGAATTGAAAAAAGGATGCCTGGGGTTTGGGGGAGGATTCTGTGTGGTGTGTGTGTGTGTATATTGTATGTGCATATACATATATATGTATGTGTGTGTGTGTGTGTGTGTGTGTGTACACTTCAGGGAATGACTTTCCTGATGGCCAAGAGTCTTTTTTGGTGTGCTATGGTTGGAATTTATGTGGTATGTTTATAAAGAAGTAGCACACATATCCACAATATTCAGCTTTTACTCCCACAGATTAATCAGTCAGTTTCTTCAGTTGTCTCTTGTTTTTATGGGATAAGATTGGAGGACCGCCCCCCCCTCCCCAGCCAATGCCTAAAAGAACTGGTTGATCTGCAAGGTAATTAATTAGCAAGAGGAGATCAGGCCAATTATATAACTGATTAAAGCAATGTCATTAAAATTTTTTTTATTGATTTTAGAGAGGGACACACACACACACATTAATTTGTTGTTCTACTTATTTAGGCATTCATTCGTTGATTCTTGTATGTGCTCTGACTGGGGATTGAACCCACAACCTTGATGTATTGGGACAATGCCCTAACCAACTGTGCTACCTGGCCAGGGCCTAAAGCCAAGCCTTGATTCTTTGAATCAAGACATTATTTTTAAAGGAATGCTTGATAGGATTTATTTACGCATGTATTTGACAGTATTTGCATGCCTTTCCTAGGAGGTAGTGATAGAGCTTTGAATAAGACGAACAGAGCTCTTCCCCAAGGATGGCAAAGATGCTGATTTCAGTTAGTGCTAAGGTATATGGAGAAAATTAAGATGAGGCTTCTTAAGTAATAGTGATGGCATTTGAACCTGCCAGTCACTCTACCCTTGAGGTAGACATTGTTATCATCATTTTACAGACCAGGAAATGGGGACACAGCATGACTAAGGAACATGCCTAGCTGCTAAATTGAATTAAGGCACCCTGGGACTAGAGTCCACACACAGCTGTCTGAGAAGATGACATTGAACTGAAGCTGGAATGAGGGAATGGGGCAAAAGTCCTGGGGAGCAATGGGAATGTTGGAGGATCCCTAAGGTCAGGGGCCTAGGGTGCTACAGAAGAGGATGGTGAGGGGAGGGGTGGAGGAGTCAAGAGTGAGGAAGGCCTGACCCTATAGGCCACTGGGAGAACGATGACTTGTTTCAGGGTGAAAGGAGTGGCGCTGGAGAGAAGAGGTGGTGGAAGGGACCTCAGGAGTCTGGGAGTCTGATGTGTACTACTCATTTTACAGGCAGCTCTGACAGAGAGGTTAAGGTCACACAGTTAGCTTAGTTTGATCCAGACTTCAGGTTTCCTGATGACCAGTGTTTTTGCTTAATTCTCTAGAGGAGGAAAAGGCATATGTACTAGGGTTAAGTTTAAACTATTAATATAATGACTGTCAAACTTTAGTTTTACTATGTGACTACATGGTCCTGGTTTGATGTAATATGATGTACTTTTGTCATTATGTTTGTATGTACAAGCTGGCTCTTCATTTTAGTTTAGTTCAATTCTGTGAGCTTTTATGAATTAGGCCATTCCATTTCTTAGTATTCTGGAATTTGTAGTTGTCAGAAATAAGATTAAGATATCCCTGCTTAGCAGAGTCACAATTTTAATCTAGTCATATAGTTCGGATGGGTTTAGTTTGCCAATTACTAATTGTGCTGATTGTGAGTAACCGGCATCAGGAAAGGGCCAGTGTCATTCAATCCTGAATCTTAAGAATTAGCTAAATCACATGGCTTGCAATAGATTTTGGCTTTGGGGCATGTGTATATGTATGAACTTTTAAAAGATATTTTTTATTTGTTGATTTTTTCCCTACATGTAACTTTTATTGAGACATAATTTATATAACATAAAGTTTATCTTTTAAAGTTTATAATTCACTGGTTTTTGATATATTCATAAAGTTTTGTAACTATCAACATTATCTAAATCAAGAACATTTTCATCATCCCCAAAAAGAAAGCCTGTACTTATTTAGCAATTACTCCCCATTCTTCCCTGTCCCTAGCAACTACTAGTTTACTTTTTGCCTCTGTGAACTTACTTATTTTGGAATTTTATATCAATGGAATCATACAATATGTGGTCTTATGTCTGATTTTTTTCACTTACTATAATATTTTTAAGATTCATCCATGTAGCATGTATTGGTACTTCATGCCTTTATATTGCCAGATAATGTTTCATTGTATTGGTACAGCACATTTTCCCATTCATCCATTGATGGACATTTGGGTTCTTTCCACTTTGTGGCTATAAATTATTCTTTAACTCCTGTATTTTTTAATAAAATTTTTTTATTTTGATACAATATGACTCCCAAGAAGTTACAAAAACAGTACAGATTTCCCTGGTACTTGGTTTGATGTCATATGTTCTCCTTTTATCATTATCTACTTGTATATGCAAGCTGGCTCTTCATTCACTTTATTTTTAAGGATTTTATTTTATTATTTATTTTAGAGAGAGGGGAAGGGAGGAATAAAGAGAAGGAGAGAAACATCTATATGTGAGAGAAACATTGGTCAGTTGCCCCTTTCACATGCCCCGATTAGACAGAACCTGCAACCCAGGCATGTGCCCTGGCCCGGGATTGAACCCACAACCTTTCACTTTTTGGGATAATACCCAACCAATTGAGCCCTTCATTCATTTTAGTTTAGTTCAGTTCTATGAGCTTTTATGAGTTAAGCCAGTTCTGTTTTATCCAGCTTCCCCTGGTGGTGATGTCTTGCATAACCATAGGTCATTGTCAGAACCAGGGACTTGACTGACATTGGCACAATATTGTGTTGGCCGAAAAGTCTGTTCAGTTTTTTCTGTAAAATAAAAGACACATTTTTCATTTTCACCAATAACTTTATTGATCTGGATATTTGAGTATGTCAGCTCTCTCCCTCATGGTATAACATTGATTGCTCTCAATTAACGTCTCAATTTAATTGCTATCAACTTTAACTGGTCTTCCTGACCGTGGAGCATCGTCCAGTGAGAAATCTCCAGCACGAAACTTCAGAGACCACTTCTGATAGGTTTGATCAGTCAGAACACCTTCTACATACACTGCAAAAAATGTAAACCTTTTTTTGTGCTTCAGTTGCGTTTTTACCTTTCTTGAAATAATAAAGCATAATATAAAAATGTGTATTTTCTTCCATCTTCAGTATTAAAATGGCTGCACAAAAATTCACCAATTTTGATAAGTTTTTAATAAAATGCACACTGATATGACAGCTGTCACAATACAGTCTAACAAAATTGTTTCGAATGAAGTTAAAGACAACTAAGCACTACTAGAGCCATCTTACAGATAAAAACCAAATGAACTTTTTGGCCAGCCCAGTACTATGAACTCAAGTAAAATTTCAACAGTTTTTACATGCATTGTATGTGTTTGTGTGTATAGTTCTGTCAAATGTTACCACTTATGTAGATTCGTGTAATCAGTGACCTCAAATGGGGTGCAGAACTGTTTCATTACCACAAAGAAACTCTGTCTTGTTACCCTGGAATGATCAGACCCTCCCAACCCAAACCCCTGGCAAGTACTGACCTGTTCTCCACTAAAATTTTAGAATGTTATGTAAATGGGATTATACTGCATGTAACCTTTGGAGATTCACTTTTTTTTCACTCAGCGTAGTACCCTTGATACTCATCCCTGTTGTTGAACTAGTTCATTCCTTATTGCTGAGTAGAATTTCATGGTGTGAATGTACCATAGTTTCTTTATCCATTCACTTGCTTAAGGACATTTGGATAGTTTCTAGTATTTCATTGTTACAAATAAAGCTGCTCCACATTCGTGTACAGGTTACATGAACATATTTCTATTTCTGTAGGGCAGATACCTAAGAGTATGATTGCTGGAGGACTTATTTATATTTTGACTTTCTAGCAATTAGCAACTTGGTCTGTCTGTCCCTCTCTGTTTTTTTTTTTTTTTCTCTACCTGATACCTGTGATCTGTGTGTGCACTGTTGGTGATGGGATTCTGCACTGTATCTTTTGGGCTTTTGACTTTCTGTTGGTAGGTGGATCCTGTAGGTTATTGCTTATCTGTTTTCTGTAGTATGGGTTCTCACTGCTGAAGAAAATGATAGGTATGTGATTGGTGGCACTGGGTCAGTGAATCACAGGTGCAACAAATTAGGAATGCTGTGATACAAGTTTATATCTTTTATTAGGTAAGCCTCAACTCTTCCCTATAGTGTCAAGTCAAGCTCACAAGCCAATGACTTTGAAATACCTCCCTTGGAAGGTAATCATTTATTTTTGACTTCTTGTTTTGATACACATTTGTTTATATAACAAACATTGTGCTTACCAACAATGCAATTCAGTACAACAAACATGAAGCAGATAACCTGGTATTGCAGATATCTAGTGCTAGGCAGTGTGTTGGATGCTAGGAAGATTAAGTAAAGCTCTGTACTACCACCAAGTAGGAGAGATTGCTTGGTCTACACACTGCTGCAGGACAGTGTGATGAGTACTCTAAGATTTAGGTACTTTGATGCTTAGATTGGTAAGGGAAGGCTTTAGGAAGAAACCCTGTTTGATTTTAGCATTATTGTTGTTTTAATGAAATAGCTTTGTTATTTATTTTAAATTTTTTCCTTTATTGAAATACAAAATTATTTTTAAAATAATGTTGGACTGGCACATTTTCTTCAGGAAGTACATATACGAGGGCTGGACTCCTGAGATTTCTAATTTTAGTTGCCTGGAAAGAGGTAAAAATATCTGGACATAGTTCATCTTTCAGGTGAGGGTATCTGGGCATTAATACCTGGTTCTTCAAGTGATTGTTGAACCATCACAAACATTTCTGTCAGGTGACAACACTAAAATATTTTGAACGTAATTTCTGAGCTGTGTGATGAAGAGAGAACCACTTGCAATTCTCCAGGAAACGTGGGATTGAGGAGCAGAGAGCAACAAAATCCTTCTCCATGCGGGTCTTGTGGACATCATTCCTTCTTCAGGTTGCCTGGGGACTCTGCAGAGCTGTCCTCTGAGGGCTCCTGGAGAGTCACTGACCCTCAGCTCTCCCTGTTTGTACTTCTGCAGGCTTGGATGATGATGACTTTGGGTTTATCCTTAAGGTGGCAGCAGTTTTGATTGTTGGGAATCTGGAATATTGTATCATAAGATTGCATATCTGATGTTTCATCATGCAGAGTCCCACAGATTTTATCCAGGATGCCATGAGATATGAACACCAAGTATGTGCTATCTGAGGGCTTGTGTGCTCTGAGTGGGCAGCAAATGTCTTTAGCAATAGTAACTCCATGGCCAGTGTTGATGTGGCTTCTATAAATCCTTGGTTATAAGACTTCTCTTCAGCTAGTCTTCGGTTGGTTATTCAGGTTGATTGTTCTGTAATTTAGTTGTAATTCCATTTTGGTCCTGGGAGGAGTTGAGTATGGCTTCTGCCTACTTTGCTGTTCTCTTAGATCTCCTTCTTTTTTAAAAATGATAAAAGTAATATGGTCATGGTGGACAATTCAGGCAGTACAGGACAATTTAAAGAAATAAGCATCAGTGGTAGCTCCACCAATTATTCTGGTGTATTATCCTTTTACTTATGCTTATTTTTGTTTCTTAAAAATTTAAAAAATAGTATATATGTGTATATATATTTGGTATATTCTCTGTGCATATTTTTTCCATCTTTACTGAGATATTGTTACCACATATAAGTTTAAGGTGTACAACATAATGATTTGGTCCACGTATATATTGTGAAATGAACACCACAATAAGGTTAGTTACCACCTCCGTCCTCTCACATAATTACCATTTTTTTTTGGTAGTGATAACATATAAGCTGTACTTGCAACAATTTCTAAGTATATACTACAGTACCGTTAATTATAGTCTACATGTGCACATTTTTGTTTTTGAAAAATTGAATTGTAGCATATATACATATGCTGTATGTATATAGTAAGTTAGGAAAGTGCAGTCATTAATCTTAAGTGTAAGCCTCTCTCCAATATATATATTTTTTAATATATTTTATTGATTATGCTATTACAGTTGTCCCATTTTCCCCCTTTTATTACCTTCCATCCTGCACATTCCATCCCACCTGCATTCCCCCACCTTAGTTCATGTCCATGGGTCATACATAGAAGTTCTTTGGCTTCTACATTTCCTATACTATTCTTAACCTCCCCCTGTCTATCTTCTACCTACCATTTATGCTTCTTATTCCTTGTACCTACTCCTTATACCTTATCCTCCATTCCTTCCTCACCTTCCCTGCTGATAATCCTCCATGTGATCTCCATTTCTGTGATTCTGTTCCTGTTCTAGTTGTTCACTTTGTTTTTGTATTTTTAGGTTTGGTTGTTGATAGTTGTGAGTTTGTTGTCATTTTCTGTTCATATTTTTTATCTTTTTCTTAGATAAGTCCCTTTACCATTTCATATAATAAGGACTTGGTGATGATGAACTCCCTTAACTTGACCTTATCTGGGAAGCACTTTATCTACCCTTCCATTCTAAAGGATAGTTTTGCTGGATAGAGTAATCTTGGATG
Source organism: Macrotus californicus (assembly GCA_007922815.1). Classification (NCBI taxonomy): domain Eukaryota; kingdom Metazoa; phylum Chordata; class Mammalia; order Chiroptera; family Phyllostomidae; genus Macrotus; species Macrotus californicus. The sequence goes on along the minus strand of VMDR010027500.1, from coordinate 3,888 downwards.
TAGGTCCTTGCCTTTCATGACTTCGAATACTTCTTTCCAGCCTCTTCTTGCCTGCAAGGTTTCTTTTGAGAAATCAGTTGATAGTCTTATGGGAACTTTTTTGTAGGTAACTGTCTCCTTTTCTCTTGCTGCTTTTAAGATTCCTTGTCTTTAATCTTGGGTAGTGTAATTATGATGTGCCTCGGTGTGTGCTTCCTTGGGTCCAACTTCTTTGGACTCTCTAAGCTTCCTGGATTTCCTGAAAGTCTATTTCCTTTGCTAGATTGGGGAAGTTTTCTTTCATTATTTTTTCAAATAAGTTTCCAATTTCTTGCTCTTCCTCTTCTCCTGGTGGCACCCCTATGATTCGGAATGTGGAACTTTTAAGATTGTCCCGGAGGTTCCTAAACCTCTCCCCATTTTTTTGAATTCTTGTGTCATCATTCTGTTTTAGTTGAATGTTTATTTCTTCCTTCTGGTCCAAACCATTGATGTTGGCTCCCTGTACATTTTACTCTACTTCACCTTTCATAGCCTTCATTTGTCCTCTATTTTGCGACCATACTCAACCAATTCTGTGAGCATCCTGATTAACAGTGTTTGTTTTTTTTCTAATATATTTTTTCAGATTTTATTTATTTATTTTTACAGAGAGGGGAAGGGAAGGTTAAAGAGAGGGAGAGAACTACCAATGTGTGGTTGCCTCTTGCACATCCCATGCTGGGGACCTGGCCTGCAACCCAGGCATGTGCCCTGACTGAGAATTGAACCTGTGACCCTTTGGTTCACAGTCTGGCGCTCATTCCACTGAGCCACACCAGCCAGGGCTGATTACCAGTGTTTTGAACTGTGCATCTGGTAGGTAGGCTATCTCTTCGTCACTTGTATTTTTTCTGGAGCTTTGATCTCTTCTTTCATTTGGGCCATTTTATTTTTGCCTTGGTGTGCCTGTTACCTAGGAAGGGGCGGAGCCTTAGGTATTTGACAGGGTGGGGCAACCCACATCACTGCATTGTGGCACTGTATGTGGGGGAGGGGTCTGAGAGGTAACCATGCTGCTCGTTCAGCTCTCTGCGGGCTTTCTGTCTCTTCCTCCACTGTCCACAAGCAAATTGGGCCCTTCTGGTGCTGATTCCCGGGTGGGTGGGTTTGTGTACATTCTAGGACCCTGTGGGTCTCTCCAGTGAACTCTCTTGTGAGACAGGGAGTTTCTCCCGCTGCCTCAACCCCTACAGATTTTTTTCAGTGAGAGGTTTTGAAGCTTTATTTCCCTGTGTTAGAAACCTGGATTGTGCGACCTTTCTCATTCCCCAGTTGTTTCTCCCCATTTATCCTCATGCAAATGTTGGACCACCCGCTCTGCCAGTTGCCGCCTCGCCTTGGTTCACCAGCCCCCACCTTGACACGAGTCCTCTCCGACACGCTGCCCGTCCCTGCTTGTCTGGATGAATGTTCCTTCTTTAACTCCTTAGTTGTCAGACTTCAGTACAGTTTGATTTCTCGCAGTTCTGGTTGTTTTTGTTTTTCAGTTTGTTGTTGTCCTTTTGGTTGTGTGAGGAGACATAGTGTATCTACCTATACCTACATCTTGGCTGGAATTCCTCTCTCTCCAATCTTCACCCTGTTACCCAGAAGTAACCACTTTGCTGCTACCATTATTGTTGATTTGCCTGTTCTTGAACGTAATGAAATTATATAGTCCTGTGTCTGATTTTCACTCAATGTAATATCTGTGAGACTTGTCCATGTTGTCTCAGGTACCATTAGTACCATCAGTTCATTGTTATTACTCTGTAGTATTTCATTGAATGAGTATACCACAGTTTACTTATCTATTCTTCAGTAGATTGTTTTCTTCAGTTTTTAATCATTGGGAATAAAGCAAGCTATAAACATTCTTATACATGCCCTTTTGTGGACTGTGCACTCATTTCTCTTGGGGAGTATGCTCTAGTAGTGGAATTGATAGGTTATAGAATAAGGGATGTTTAGTGGTCATACTAAATGCAAAGATAATTTTTCCCCCGCTTTATTATGAAATAGTTTTCATCAAACTTCTTTATACTCCCACAAGCAATGTATGACAGTTTCAGTTGCTTTACATCTTTGTCAGACTTGATAGTGTTATTCTTTTTAATTTTTGCTATTCTGGGCATATAATGATACCTCATTGTGGATTTAATTTGCATTTTCCTGAGTGGTGGTTTTGAACATGTTTTCATATGTTTATCAGTCATTTGAAGTTCTGTTTTGTGAAGTGCCTGTTTTGTCTTTGGCCTACTTAAAAAAATTGTGTTGTAAGTCTTTTCTTACAGTTATGGTAGTTTTATTGATATAAATTTACATATCATACAGTTCATCTACTTAAAGTGTAATTCAGTAGTTTTTAGTAGATTCACAGAGTTCTGTTAAACTCTATCTCAGAGAGCCAGTAATGATTTGCCAAGTGTGTAAGGGGGAACAGGGTGAGGGCCTTCCAGGCAGAAGCAGCACTGCAGTTGATGTAAACATGTGGAGGTGTAAAATGGCATGCTTGTATTACCTGGGATGTCAAGTAGCTGTGGTGAGCAGTGAGGCACTGAGGAATTCTGCAGAGGCCTTGGGGAACTGTTAAGAGGCAGATTTAGATTTTTAGAAAAAGATTACTCCAGCTAATGTATGGAGAGTTCAGAAGCCAGATCCTTAGGAACTGTTGCAGGAGGCTTCACGAGACTGATGGATATAAACCCTTTTGGTACGGGTGCCGGATATATCCGGCGCCCATCTGATGACCTGTGTGGACGAGCACCAGATATATCCGGCGCCCATCTGATGACCTGTGTGGACGAGCACCGGATATATCCGGCATCCATCTGTATATAATTTTTACAAATTTTACTTATATAATTGATAGAATTTTATATAACTATCTCTTAATATTAAAGTTACAAACAACACTTGGAAAAAAGCATTGTTTTATTAAGCATAGATCTTATATAAGGTTAGGAAAGTCTTCACACAAAGGAGGACTGACCATGTGCTATGTGCGCGTTTTCGGCGCGGCACCTCGTACAGTGGGAGTGTCGGGGCGGAAAGAGTGCTCGTACCGAAAGGGTTAAGGGAGTAGAAATCACAGGATTTAGTTTCCAGTTTAATGTGGGAGGAGAGTGGCAAGGGTCTAGGATGGATCCCAGGTTTCTGAATTAGCTAAACTTGTGGAGAGTGTTGACATTCCTCAAGATAGGGAATGTACAGGTTTGGGAAGAGCTAATGATCTTTGGTCTGGCTGTTGAGGTGTTTGGTGACTTCCAGTAAGAGATGTTGGTCAGTGTTTGCAGCTGGAGCGCCTGGATGAGCCCTGGTTAGGAGATGGAAATTGGGAGTTGTTTGGGTGTAGCTATTGGTGGCAACTTGCTGAAGGTGTTGAAGGTAAAGGGAAGAAAGCCCTGGGCAGTGTTGACAAAGGAGGAGCCAGAGAAACAGGAGAGCCAGGAGAAATGTCTTTGGTAGGTATGCAGTAAAGGTTGGCTGTGATTATTAGGCTATTGTTCCTGTCTTATTTTTTTTTCTAAAAGATTTATCCAGTTGTCCCACTGAATTGCATTTCCACGTATACTTGAGTATTATTGTAATGACTTCTCTGTACCTGTTCTGGTATTATGTTTTATTTGCTGTACTTTGGATACATTTTAGTGTTTGATAGGGCAAGGGAAAAGTTTGTTAAAAGTATGTTAAAAGTTTGTTAAAAGTTTGTTACTCTTCCATACTCCCACACACACCTTGTTAATCTTGTTTTCAGGTTTTCTGAGGCTATTTTTGCATATTTATTCATTAAAATTACATTTTCAAGTTCCTGCCCCAGTTTGTTTTTGCCATTTATGTAGAGATAACAGTGAATTTGTAGATTAATTTAAGGTGATCACAGGTCTT
>VMDR010027499.1:0-13550 GCA_007922815.1 Macrotus californicus | reverse complement strand
CTTTCATGCCAGATTGCTAAGTACCACACATTTAGAGAAGAATAAGATAGTTTTTATCTTAGAGCAATGATTCTCAGCATGACCCAAACCAGCAAATCAGCATCTCCGGAAACTACCTAGAAATGCAAATTCTCAGGTCCCATTCCAAACCTACTGAACTAGAAACTCTGGGAGCGGACCCCACAGTTTGTATTTACAAGCCATCCAGATAATTCTCATCCACGCTCAAGTCCAAGAACGACTGGTTCAGATGAACTCAAAACTGGTGACCTGGTATTGTTAGTGCCACATAAATTCAAAAAAATGTAGATCATGTCCCCACCAGGAGAGCCTGCTTACTGATAAACTTTGGGGATAAAAGCCTCAAAAATATTCGAAACATCAGAAATAAAGCAGTTGCCCCACCAGAACTGTGGCTAATTTTTTTCTTTAATATTGTATTTAATTATCTTCAGAGAGAGGAGAAGGGAGGGAGAAAAAGGAGAGAAACATCGATCAGTTACCTCTCGCAGGCCCCCTACTGGGGACCCCGCCAGCAACCCAGGCATGTGCCCTGACTGGGATTCCAACCCTCAACCTTTTGGTTTGTGGAGGACGCCCAATCCACTGAGCCACACCAGTCAGGGCAGAATAATCTCGATGCAAAAAGAACAAATAACGAACTTCCAAACCCGACCTTAGAAACAACAGCTCTAGATGGTGAACACCATCAAAATCTTGTTACTCCACAGGACAACCTTCTGGAAACTCTGAGCAGCGACAAACGGACTTGGAATCCCAGCTGACCGTGTACTGACAGAACCACAACTGAGCAATACCCAAATCTCTGGCAAAGATGTGAGGTTTATTCAGCACACAATGACTCTATTAACAGAACCCAGCATTAAGTCATCCCACCACGCAAGAACACCCACATTATGGCCCCAGAGTTGCCAGACTGTGAACAAACTAAGCACATCAAGCAAAAAAGTCCAAAACACCCTCATAGCAAATTCACTTAAGAGCTCTTTTCTTCAGGAAAAGAAAAAAATAACACTGTCCGTACTAAAATAAGGGAAATGTGGGAGAAATAATAAATACAGGAAAGAAAGTAAATATATGGACAGTACACTTAAAATTATTGCATCTACAAATACAACTTAAAAAAGAGCTCTCACTTACAGTTTTGTAAGAAATTGTTAATACTTAAAATAGGGTCTTACATTTACCCTATGGTATCTTTTCCCCTCTTCGGGAGACTAGCCTGCCATCTGCTGGAAATCTGTCCCAATGAATATATAAGTCTACATTAATCTACACTATAAATGGCCCAGCCATCTACTATATAACCTGCACAACTGTACAAAGCAACCACACTTAAGAATTAACCTCATAAAGACTATACCTGTACTTCCAAGTGAATTAGAAATCTTTCAGACATCTGACTATGAAGCTCAGAGGTTAGACTGGCAGGAGCTCCCCAGCTATGTACATAACCTATAATGTCATCTTTCCAAGCCACTAATGATTATGCTCTACAGCTCTGGGGTCCTAGCTTCTAGCAGGTAGAGCATATCAAGTCACCTCTGACCCCTGGCTTCCCATCACACAGGATGATGCTGGTTCGACTATGGATTTACACAGGAAAGCAAAACTAGTCAGAGAATTTTGCTACAGACTCACTCTCTTCATTTACTTCTGAGTCAATTTACTTTTATTCACTTGTTTTTAACAGGTCTCATCGCCTGTTTTGTCTGTTGTAGCTCTGAGAACAAGGACACCGCAATAGACAATGGTCTGGTGCAGCCCCTACAGCCAAGGAGAAGCAAGTGGGCCAATTACCAGCAAACTCCGTGACAACATACTGACTTGAATGAAGTAGCATTTAAGTTTTTTATTTGATGAACAGAACCTAACAGTGCAAAATGTCAGCACCAGAAATATTAAATCTATAGCAACCTGAATTCTGCAGCCCCTCTTCACCTGGGGGCCAGGGGGATGATCATTTCTCCCTCATTAAACTAGTAAGACTGGTGTGGCTCAGTTGGTTGGGCATCATTCCACAAAGTGAAAGGTCTCCAAATTCGATTCCCAGTCAGGGTACGTGCCTGGGTTGCGGGCCAGTTCCTGGTTGGGAAGCGTACGAGAAGCAACAAATCAATGTTTCTCTCCCACGTCAATGTTTGTTTCCCTCTCTTTCTCCCTCCCTTTTCCCACTCTAAAAATAAATAAGTAAAATCTTTTTTTAAAAAGAGAGAAAGAGAGAGCTATTGCAGAGGCCATCCCCATGCATGACTGGCCTTAGAAGACCAGCAAACAATAAAACAAGGAGACTCGAGGGAATTTCAAAGTCTTTCTAGTGACCTCCTGTAATGAGATGAAACCTTTACATCTCAGCCTCAAGTCTGTTAAGAAATTTCCCTCTGCTTCTCCTATCAACAAACTGTTGTAATGAAAAACTGACTGTAAGCGACATGGGACTTGTCCTCCTGCTTTGTCAAAGATTGCCCCTGCAGCAAAATACAAAACTCCTGACCAAGTTCCTGTAGTCACAAGGGAAATAAAACTGCAAAAAGGGCACCTGAATTTGTTTTAGGATTTATGACAATCTTCTGACTTTTCTTTAATAAGTCTAGTTAACAAGGGCAAATTCTGGGTCATGCTGTCCAAATTTGGTCATTGAGACCAATGTGAGTTTAAATCTGGTACAGCTTCAGCCTCAGAAACTGCCAGAACACTGTATGTTGAACAGAAATCACTTTCTTGTACTGGTCACAGGCCCCTATACTGTACAATGGTTAAAAAATTGAAGCTAAATAAAGCCCTCAGTAAGATTTTCTTCCTTCGGAATTATTCAAGAACCACCTAGCCAATTTACCTACTCCACATGAATGGTCTTTTCTGACTGGAGAAGAGCCTGAGTGAGTCATTAGTTTAAAGAACAACATTTTGCTCATCATCAGGAAAAAAATACACATAATCCCTTATAATTACATGCCAGTATCCTCAATGAATGCCATCTTGAACTTCTCCAGTCAACGTGAGGCAAGGAGCTGGCAAACTTGAGGCACAGCTGTTCTAATACTAATCACATGAAATGAAAATAATATTGATTGCATGAGGCCTTTTTTGACCCTTACTCAGCTTAAGACTCTGGGTAAAACTTTTATAAGCCCAAACCAAAAAAAATATCCTTTTCTGCTATTTAGAGCCTGTTCTTTAAATGTGTCATAGGAGTTAGGAACTGGAGGCGAAGTCTTCTGAAAAATCAGACGACAATTTTCAGTGGGACAAACAAGAATTGTTGTTGTTGTTGTTTAGTCTTATACGCAAAGGATTAGATTACTTTCGGTTGAGCTGAATGCATGCCTTTCTTCTTCTCTCTCCTTTCCTACCAATCCCCTGTGGAGAATGAAGAGAAAAGCTGTATCTTCTGTGCTGATTATATGGTTTTAGGTATGACCTTAGAAAACTGGCCTATATGCCTAATTATTGCCAAAAAAATAATCATTTCAGACAAACTTTGGGCAGTCCTTGATTCACTCAATAAATAAGTTCCTGGGGGCCTATGTATGAAAACAAATATTGGTAAATCAATATAAAATTTCCCAAAACTAATACACTGATACTAAAGTATTTAACCCTTTTGGTACAAGCGCTCTTTCTGCCGTGACACTCCTGCTGTACGAGGTGAGCCATTGTGAGCCATTGTATGGGCGCCGGATATATCCGGCGCTTGTCCACACAGGTCATGAGATGGGCGCCGGATATATCTGGCGCTCGTACCGAAAGGGTTAAAGATGAAATGATACGATATCTAGGATATGCTTCAAAATTAGCCAAGGCAGGCATTGGGGGATGGGGTAGATAGTAAGAGAATCAGATGCAACAAGATTTGTTATGTGTTCAACTGTTAAAACTGTAAGAAAGGCACATAGGGATTTGCTATACTATTTTCTTGAGTGTTGTAGGTTTTAGGTTTTCCACAGTAAACTTAATTTGGAAACAAAAAAGAATGGGGCAAGAACAGGTTGCATCTATCAAGGATTTAAATTTACAAAATTGCCCTGGCTGGTGTGACTCAGTTAGAGCATGATCCATAAACCAAAAGGTTGCAGGTTCAGTCCCCAGTCAGGACACATACCTAGGTTGTGGGTTCGATCCACAGTTAGGAATGTATGAGAAGGCAACCAATCAATGTTCCTCTCTTTCTCTCTCTCCCTTTACCTCTCTCTAAAAGCAATGAAAAAAATGTCCTTGGATGAGAATAAAAAAATTTGTTCTTTAATTTACAAAGCTTAAACTCAGCAGTCCCACAGTTAAGAATCTATCTTACATAAACATCAGTATTGATATGTACACAGATATTTACAAGACTACACAACTGCCCGTCAAGGGAGGAGTGTGTAATTGTTTCTCCATCAACAGAGGAGTGTGTAATTCTATTCAACAGAATATTCTTTAGTCATTAAAAAGAATGATGAAGAGCTAGAAGTTTCGATCTACAAAGATATCTGACATGTATATTGTTAAGCAGAAAAAATAGATGTGTATCGCCCTAGCTGGTGTGGCTTGGTGGATTGAGCACTGGCCTGTGAACCAAAAGGTTGCCGGTTCGATTCCCAGTCTGGGGCACATGCCTGGGTTGCAGGCCAGGTCCCTATTAGGGGGCATGTGAGAGGCAACCACATTTCTCTCCCTCCCTTACCTTCTGTCTAAAAAATAAATAAATAATATCTTTTTAAAAAAAAAGATGTGTATCAAATGTATATGGTAATACTCACTTAAAAAGAAAAATTATGATTGTATGTGCATACAAATGTATACCTGCACCTGCTTACACAAGCTAAGAAAAAAGTCTAGAAAACTACACATCAAACTACTAATAACGTTTTGAAGGGGTGAGTTTAGAGTAGGGAAGAGGGGAAATGTTTCTTATATACTTCTAAATTGTTTCTTTTTTTACAATAAACTTATAAAATTTAAAAATATTTAAAAATCCATTACCATTTAAAAATAAAGTACCTAGTACATAAAAGTTACTCAGTTAACAAAAGGAAATTTTAAATGAATCAGCTAGAAATGTTACACACTCATGATATGACATAAAATAATTTCACACAAAATAGAAAATAACAAAGTTTAAAGGAAAATCATGTCAACTAATACACTTTTTTAAAAATATGAAAACAGGAAGAACTGAAAACACTGGGACACACGAGTAAGTTCGCAAACCTTCCACGGGACAGTCATGGAGAGTGAACCACGGCAGAGTGGGGGCAGATGACTGGCTTGTAAAACTGAAGAAGGGGAGGAAAAGACAGAGAAATTACTGTGGGAGGAAAACTAGAAAAAGAGGGTTACATAAATGGGAGAGGGTCATCCCATTGTATGAAAATAGTAATGAAAACAGGGGTGGGGAGAGGGACAGGGCAGTTAGTGGCTATGGAAAATCTTTAGAGTTTCCCTTCATTTCTAAAAACCTAGTGAATATCTACTATTTAAGCAGTAACACTTGCTGCCAGACCTCCATTTCAATGTGATGAGACAACCACATGAATTTACCTCCCTTTCTCCTGAAACCCCCTGACAGAAAAAGGTATAAACCCATTACTCCAAAAGAAGAAGAAAAGAGCCTACAGCCATGAAATAGCAACAAATTTCTGGAAGACAAAAGGTGATAGACAGCAATAGGATGACGCAGAGTAGCACAAAACAATAGTGCCAAGAAAATGAAATCCAAAAGGGACTGTGAGTACCAGCCATAGCCACGGAGGTCAGGGTTCAGAATGCCAAGAACGAGGAAAGCACTGAAAACAGATTAACTGAGAGACTGGATACACAACAGTCAGACCCCTACATGGGTACCCCATACATGGGGGCTCCAGCAAAACGTCAGGAGACGTTTCCCTAGAGAAATAATGTAGCCTGAGAATATACTAAAAACCACTAAATTGTACACTTTGAATGGATGAATTGTATAGCATGTGAATTATATCTCAATAAAGCTATGTTGAAAAAAGAAAAAGCACCAGTTTTCCTTTTCTTCCTTAGTAAGAAATCAAATAATACTGCCCAAAACTGAATGTGAGTTCTTTAATTACAAATATAGAAATTGACTTTTTATCTTCTTAAGTTTAAGAGATCTTTTAAAAATAAAAATCATTTGTGATGAAAAAACACTTACTGAAATTCAGTAATTCCATGTTTCATTTCAGTTTTCCTCAAGTAAAACTAAATGTAATACTTTTTAATAGAAACAGTATTACATTATATCCAATAACCAATTTCTATGAAAATTATTTTCTTCTACTCACCCTCCTATTTGCACATTTGTGTGAAATGATGTTGATCTGGGATGATGATCACCTAAAGTAAATAACAGGCCCTGACTGGTGTGGCTCAGTTAGTTGGGTGTCATCCTGCAAAGCAAAAGCTCACCTGTTTGATTCCTGGTCAGGGCACATGCCCAGGTTGCGGGTTCGGTCCCCGGTCAGGGAGCAAACAAGAGGCAACAGAGGGATATTTCTCTCTCACATTGATGTTTCCGTCTCACACCAATGTTTCTTTCCCTGTCTTTCTCCCTCCCGCCCATCTCTCTAAACACGAATTAATTAATTAATTTTTAAAAATTAAAAAATAAATAATGGTCATTTCTCAAAAACAGACTTTCTGCCTGATAGGCATTTGTGTCATCTTTATAGTTTTTATCTGCTTGATTTTATTTTTACTAATGAGCATGCATCACACTTATAAAAAGAAAAATAATTTAAAAATTAAAAGACATATAATAGGACTCCAACTCTGAGAAGGTGAAGCAGACATAGTTTTTCCTGCCCTTCCCACAAAGCATACTAAAAACTCTAGACCCCATATTTAAAACAAACATAAAGTGATCTGAAAGGAGGAAGAAGAAGGTAGACTGACTGGCTTGGGACCTCAGCACCAAAGGAACAACACTGGGGTGCGTTTCCTGGATTTTCTTTTTGCTTCATATCCCAACTGGGAACTGAAGAGACACAAACAGGTGCAAACAAACAAAAACCCCAACAAAAGCCTGCTCTCTCTGCCCAAAGATGACAAAAGGCGTAGCCTACCAAGATAGAAAACATTTACACAATCACTGTTGTATTCCAAACAAACACTACAGAAAAATGTTCACACAAGCACAGGCAGAGAGGGAGCCAAGATTTCCACCCTCACGGGATAATAACAAAGAGCCCGACACCCCTCTCGGAGTCAGAAAGGCCAAGAAGGGAGCTGGGACTCTCACCCCCACCAGAAGGTTACAATCCACTCTCCCAACCATGGTATTAGTGGAGGCCACATACGGAGCCAGGACTCCCATCTGTAGCAGTAATGGGGAGCCTCTCTCAGATGTCAACAGATTTCAAGTGGGGACATGGACAACTACCTCCACCTAGCAGTAATGAAGAAGTAACCCATACCTTCTCATGCCATACCAGTGTCAAAGAAAGCTAGCTAAAAGGGTAGGTTTAAATGAGAGCCAGAATCTCATAACACAATAAGAAACTGTACACGTTTCAATTCAAAATCATTCTTGCCCTGGCTGGGTAGCTCAGTTGGTTAAAGTATCACCTGGATACACCAAGGTTACTGGTTCAATCTCTGGTCAGGGCACATACAGGAAGCAACCCATGAATGCATAAATGGGTGGAAAAACAGAATCAATCAATCTCTCTCCCTCTCTCAAAATCAATAAATAAAAAAAAATGTTTAAATCATCCATCATACCAAGAACCAGGAAGTTGTCAACATAATGAAAAAAGACAGTCACTAGATGCCAAAACTGAAATGACAGCGATGTTAGAATTATCTGATGAAGAATTGAAAGTGGTCATAACAAAAATGGTTCAACAAACAATTATGAACACACTTGAAACAAAAGATTGAGAGTCTCAGAAAAAAAATACAGCAAAGGATTACCAAATGGACAGTATAGAACTGAAAAATGTAGTAACTGAAATTTTAAAAACTCAGTAATGAGCTCAAGAGCATAATGGAAGAAATGGAAGAAACGAGAAAAAAATCAGTCAACTGAAAGATATAACAATAGATATTATATTATCTGAGTATAAGAAAATAAACAGAAAGAAATAAACAGCACCCCAGGAGCTATTGAACAGTAACAAAAAAAAAATCTATCATTCATGTCACCAGAGTCCCAGAAGGGGAATGGAAAGAGGGTGCAGTGGGAAAGTACTTGAAGAAATAATGAATTAAAACTACCCAAATTTGGCAATGGTCATAAACCTAGGGACTCTTGAATAAGTTCACTGAACCCCAAACAGGATAAACCTAAAGTAATCCATGCCAGGACACAATGTAATTATACTCCTGAAAACTAAAAACAAAGTAAGTCTTGAAAGTAGCCAGAGAAAAAGGACAGGAAAAATAACTTGAGTGACAGCAAGTTTCTCATCAGAAACCACGGAGACCAGAAAGAAGTGGCACACTTTTCACGTGCTGGGAGAAAACTGCCGAACTAGAATCCTACAACCAGCAGAAAAAATCATTCATTCCTTCTCATAGGTAGGAAAACTAAGCCAGTCTCACGTAAAGAGAATTTGCTGCCTACTCTTTAAAACTAATGGCTACAGGAACTTCTTTCAACAGAAAGGAAATGGTTTTTTTAACAGGAATTTGGAACATAAGAAAGGAAAGAAGAACACAGTAAGCAAAAATATGGGTGAATACGATAGGTTTTACTTCTCTTGAGTTTTCTAAATTAGGTTTGCTGCTTAAGCAAAAATTAAAACAGCTTAACATGGCTCTGAGTATCTGTAGAGAAACTATTTAAGACAGTTATAACCAGGGGAGGATAAAGGAACATAAAGGGAGGTAAAGTTTCTACACTTCATTCAAACTGGTAAAATGATGACACCCATAAATGATGATGTTATTTATTAAATAATGTTGACAATAAGAGAAACCACCAAAGAGATATACAAAAAGGTATACTCAAAAACACCAGAGATAAATCAAAATGGGATTTTTTAATGTTCAACTAACTCAAAAGGCACAAAAAAGAAAATAGAGAAATGAAAAAGGAAACAATAAACATAATACAACAAAGAGCAGAGTTGGGCCTTAGCATATGAATAATTGCATTAAATATAAATGTTATAAACATACCAGAGACTGACAGAGCAGATTAAAAAACACAACATAACCATATCCTATCAATAAGAAATTCACTTCAAATATAATGATATAGGCAAGCTAGAAACAAAAGGCTGGAAAGTGATAAATCATTCAAACACTAATTGAAGGAAAGCAGGAGGAACTATATTATCATCAGATAAAGTAGACCTCAGAGCACAGAAAATTATGAGACAGAGAAGGAAATGCTCAACCCACTAAGAAGATAACAGCAATCCTAACTATGTATGTACCTACCAACAGAGCTACTGAATACCTGAAGCAAAAACGGGCAGATCTCAAAGGAGAAACAGACAAGTCCACAGTTATACTTAGAGACTTCAACAGGCCTCTCCCAAGAAAACTGATAGACAGAAAATCAGCAAGCATACGGAAGAGCACACCACCACCAACCAACGGGATCTAGCTGACATTTGTAAAACACTTTATCCAATGGCAGCAGGATACACATTCTTTTCAAGTGTCCACAAAATATATACCAAGAAAGAACATGCTGTGAGCCATAAAACAAACTTCAACAAACTCAGAAGAACTGAAATCATACACGGTATGCTCTCCAACCACCATGTTAGGGATATTAAACTAGAAATCAGTAATAGGATTAACGGGAAATGTTCAACCCTTGGAAACTAAACAACCCACTTCTAAATAATTGATGGGTCAAACAGGAAGTCTTAAGGCAAATGAAAGACTACACTAAACTAAAATTAAAATACAACATATCAAAGCTTATGGGACACAGGTAAAGCAGTGCTGCAAGAGGAATTTGTAGCACTAAACGCATACATCAGGAAAGAGGGGGGATAAATGGTGATGGAAAGAGAGTTCAGTTGGTGGGGTGAACACAAAATACAATAATATACAGATGATGTATCATAGAATTGAACACCTGAAACCTATATGATTTTATTAACCAATGAATTCAATTTTTAAAAAATGGGGGGAGGGCAGTAGCAGTGATATGATGCGTGCACTTGAGGATCCCAGTCACCAGAAGAGCAGGATGTGGCACACAGAGCGGAAATGGATGTTGAAAAGAAGCCAGAAGAGCATTTCCCAAAGTGTATTCTCCAGAACTAGCGCCCACTGTGTTCTCAACACCATGCCGCCTCTAGAAGATGATCGTGGGCACGGCAACAGCAGTCATGTGAAAATCTCTTCACAGAACCCGAGCGTATGCCAAAAAATGTTCAAGTTTATCCCAGGAGAGGTGCCACTGGAACACTAATGGGAGATCATGATGTAGTAGTCCTTCTGGATTTCTTTGTAGTAAGGTGTGACCCTTCCTTCACCTTCGATCCCCAGACCTGCATGGTCTTGGTAACCAACCATTTCATTTTTAATTTAATTTCTTTTTTTTTTTAATTTTGGTGTGCAAACGGTAACATTTCATCCCTCAAAGTGTAATACAGTAATTTTCTTACCGATATCCCTCTGAGTGATAAATTTGCAAATTGCTGTCTTTGTTTAAGATATTAAAATTCATTTCAGTTTTTAAAACGAAGTGTAATCTGTACTTTCATCCTTTAAAAAAAAAGGAAATAGGAAAATCCTCAAATCAATCACCTAAGCTCCTGCACCTCAAGAACCTGAAGAGCAAAGACAAAAATAAAAACAAGAGGCAGGAAGGAAATGATGAAGATACAGGCAGAAATCAATATAATTAAAAACAAAAAAAAATACAGAAAAATTAATGAAAAACTTCTGGTTCTTCAAAATGATCAATAAAATAGAAAAATATTCAACAAGTGAAAAAATATATACAAATTTCCAATATAAGGAATAAAACCAGGAATACACTATGTACCCTGTAGCTATCAAAAGGATAATAACAGAATTATCATCTCTTTTGACATAAATTTGACAGCTTGGATGAAATAAACTAATTCCTAGAAAAAACAAACTACCACAACTTATCCAATACAAAAAAGTCAATTTATATTGTCCTAGAACTATGAAAGAAATTTAATTTGTAATTAAAAATTTCCCCCAAAAATCTGCAGGCCTCAAAGATTTCTTTGGAGAATTCTACAAAATGTTTAAAACAGAATTAACACCAATTCTAAAATCTTTCCCAGATAACACCAAATAATGTTATGAAGTCAATACTACCCTATCATCAAAACCAGACAATCACAGTAAAAAAAAAAACAAAAA
The DNA here is from genome assembly GCA_007922815.1 of Macrotus californicus. Classification (NCBI taxonomy): domain Eukaryota; kingdom Metazoa; phylum Chordata; class Mammalia; order Chiroptera; family Phyllostomidae; genus Macrotus; species Macrotus californicus. Next base: position 2,231 of record VMDR010027499.1, on the reverse strand, counting down.
AAAACTACAGACCAATATCCCTGACAAATGTAAACACAAAAATCCTATAAGGGAAAATATACAATCAAAAAATAATGTACTAAAAGAAATCCCTAAGAAACTATTGGCAAAAAATAGAATTCAGAAGTATATAATAAGAAATATAGCCCCGGCTGATGTGGCTCAGTGAATTGGGTGCCGACCTGCAAACCAAAGGGTCGCCGGTTCAGTCCCTAGTGGAGGCACATGCCTGGGTTTCGTGCCAGGTCCCCAGTTGGGGGTGTGCAAGAGGCAACCACACATTGATGTTTCTCTCCATCTCTTTCTCCCTCTCTTCCCCTGTTTCTAAAAATAAATAAATAAAATCTTTTTTTAAAAAAGAAAAAAATATACACAGTGACTAAGCTACAGTTATTCCAGGGAATCAGGCTCATTCAACACCCAAAATTCAGTCAATGTAATCCACCAAGCTAAAGAAAAATTCCATGATCACATCAATCAATGCAGTAAAAGCACTGGACAAAAATTCAACATCCTTTCATGATTGAAAAAGTTCTCAGAAAATAGGAATAGAAGAGAACTTCCTCAACTTCATAAAGAGCATCTGCAAAAAAACCTATAACTAACATTAGGCTTGCTCTCTAACCAGGAATAAGGCAAAGATGTCCACTTTTACCAGTCTAATTCAATATAGTCCTGGAAATTCTGGCCAGAGAAAGAAACTGAAGAAAAAGGCATGCAGATGGGAAAAGTAAAGAGCTAAAACTGTCCCTACTTGCAGATGACACTATTATCTACATAGAAACGCCAAGGAATCTACAAAACAAAACTCCTAGATGAATAAGTGAGTTCAGCAGTCACAATGGTCCAAGATAAACATACAAACAGTAATTGCATTTCTATACACTAGCAATGAACGCACTGACAGCAAAATTAAAATACCATTTATATCGCTTTTTAAAAAGAAGTACTTAAGTGTAAATCTAGCAAAGCATTGTACTGTGAGTTCTAAAAACTACATAATGCTAATGAGAAGAAATCAAAAAACACCTAAATAAAGAGACATACCATGTTTGTGAATTGGAAGAACTCATGAAACAAAGATATCAATTCCCTACAAATTGATATGCAGGTTTAGTGGAATTCTTATCAAAATCTCAGCAGGATAATTTTGGAGATATAGACAATATTCTAAAAGGGCATATATGTGAAAAGGCAAAGGAACTAAACTAGCTAAAACTATTTTCATATTAAAGTGGGAGAATCAGTCTACCTAATATCAAGACTTACTCTATAAAAATTCAATAATCAAGACTGATATTCACAGAGGAACAGACACATAGATCAATGGAAAAGAGAATGCAGAAATACACCCCCACACAGCCACAAAAAGAGAAAGCAGGAAAAAATCTTCAAGATCTAAAAAATTCCTGGAATTGACACCAAAAGCATGCTCCATACAAGAAAAATTGATAAACTGGACTTCATCAAAATTGAAAACTTATGATCTACAAAAGAGGGGGAAAAGACAAGCCACAGAATGGAAGAAAATATCTGCAAACCACATATCCAACAAAGGACTAGTATTAGAACATGTACATGATTCTCAAAACTCAACAGCAAAAAAAAAAAAATCCAATTAGAAGATGGGCAAAAGACATGAAGGCAATTCAACTAAGTGGCAAATAGGCACATGAAAAGATGTTCAACATGATTAGCAATTAGGGAAACGCAAATTAAAACCACAATGAGATGTCACTACACAAGTTATCAGAATGGCCAAAATAAAAACACAACACCGAGTACTGGAAAGGATCCTGGTAAAATGAGACTCTCATACATTGTTGGTGGGAATGTAAAACAGTACAGCCACTGTGGAAAACAATTTTGGCAATTCCTCGAAAAATTAAACACAGAGTTACCATATGACCCAGCAATTCCACTCCTGGGTATATATCCAAGAGAACTTAAAACATACATCCACCCAAACACCTTTATACAAATGTTTATAGCAGTTTTATCTCTAATCGCCAAAAACCAAAACAATCCAGATGTTCTCCAATGGGTGAATGATTAAACAAACTGGTACAGCTATACCAGGGAATATTATTCAGCAAGAAGAAGGAGGTGGGCCAAGATGGAGGCATAGGTAGACACACTGTGCCTCCTCGTACAACCAAAAGAAGGACAACAACAAATTTTAAAACAAAAAACAACCAGAACTGACAGAAAAGCAAACTGTATGGAAGTCC
>VMDR010027498.1:0-13548 GCA_007922815.1 Macrotus californicus | reverse complement strand
CTTTTTGACTAATTTTTTTTTTACAGGGAAGACTTCGTGGAAAGCTACTGAGAAATATTCTCTTACTTTTATACTTTTAAATATCCATGTATGCTCAAATTTTTATGCATATATTTAATATAATTTGATAAGTCCAGTCTCTTTTTCATGCAGGTTTTGCATCTCTAGGTCCCAAAAAGAAATGAATTAACAATAAATTTTTAGAACGATCCTGATATCTTTAGTGAATTTTTACCTTTCCTTGAGACCCTTAGGAAAGTCTTTAACTAGATTATGCAAATCTGATTTTGGTGAAGGTTTAAAGTTGTAAGTGCGCCGATGTAGAGCATGAGCATCATTCACACCTACATTATAAGCCATTTTGAAGGGATGGTGTCAGTGAGAGAAATGTATTTTAAAAAGAGGAGTGAAGGCAAAACAAGCCTGCTGTGTTGCCAGTCAGATAAAAGCATAGCACGTACAATTATGCCCAGTATGTAGTACTTCACAATGATAATAAACAACTATGTTACTGGTTTGTGTACTTACTATACTATAATGCTGGCTCTACTTTTCCAGAGGGTGTTCTGCCTTGAGGAAGAAAGGAATAGTTCGGAAGAAAGATGAGGAAGGCCGAGCAAGGAGGAGAAAGAGGGCAAGGTACAAGGAGGAGGTCAAAAGAGAAGCCCGTCTGGAGTCGCTCAGGAGGGACAAGAGGTTTTACTTATGGATGTTTAGGTTCTCCAGATTTTTATTAGCCTTTTCTGAAAGTCCTAAAGGGAAGCAATTGTGGGATTTTTCTGTTTTTCAGAGACCTCTTTATAACAATAAAAAATGTTAACCATTAAATTATTTGGAATTTTTTAATCCTTTGGTTCTAAGATACCAGAGGTATGAGTAATTTCATTTATATGTCAATCCGTCAGAGTGGTCACCAAAGTTTTAAACTGTCCTTGATAGAATCCTCTCAGAGCTTTACATGTTTGGTGCTATGAGCACCACAATGTATGTATGTGTTAGTGGGAGAATGACCTGGAAGTTCACTGAACAACATTTAAATGATGAGGACAAACAAGAGACAATAACTGGCCCAGAGAATTTCAGCACTCTACCCCACCTTATTTGTAAGAGCCCTGAATGGTGCAAAACAATTCAAATCAAGAAGCTTATACCAAGGACAATAAGAGAAAGAATAATGGCTTGGGTGATGCTCAAGAGAAGAGAGTGGCTCATTCATTAGGAAGAGGACTTACTCAGGTGTGCAGTCGCTAGGACTTCCAGGAGGAGAGGTGGCAAAAGGTTCGACTGCATTTGATCCAGGCTGAGCAGCAGAGAGTCCAGGTCATGGCACCAGAAACTGTTGAAGAAAATGAACCAGAACATCGTTAAGCATAAGCCTTATTCAGAATGCTGGAGAGGAGAACCTTTCCAGAGGGGTGTTCTGCCTTGAGGAAGAAAGGTGGAGATTTTATAGAAATTTAGCCTATGAAATCACCCTGAAGTTCAACTAGTTTTGAGAATACTTGGTCGGAAATGACCCTTGGAAGAGGGAGATTTAAAAAAAATTATTTATTGATTTGAGAGAGAGAAAGTTATTGATTTCTTGTTCCATTTATTTATGCATTCATTGGTTGATTCTTGCGTGTGCCCTGAGAGGGGATCAAACCCCAAACCTTGCAGAATGGGGATGATGCTTTCATCAGCTGAGCTACCTGGCCAGGGCCCTGGGTGGTATTGTTTTTGCACAATTGCAGCCATCTATTGGGCTACCAACCAACAGACACTACCATTTATACATAGCAGGCTTCCAAGTATAGTAGTATGGTCTGAAGGGAATGGACAAAGTAGAGCCTCTCAGAGGACAGAATTTTTGACAGTTGAATTCTTTGACCAGGAAACACAAACCCAATCTCTGATCAAGGAAACAAATACTTGACCTAATACCAATAAAATCTGTAGGTGTTACCATTCACCTCAGGATCCCTGTCCAGCAGGATCTGGCATGTGCTTGACTGGTAAACAATGTCTGGAGCTGTCCTGGAAGTTTCCTTCAATCCCCTTTTCTAAGAGGAAATCTCTGTTGTAACCAAGCTGTTTTTCTCTGTTACTATAAAGTTAGGACTACTGCAAGTGGTTAACTTGGCCACTCAATCGATTTGGAGCCTGATTGCTGGCGTTGGAGCCCTGGCTCTATCACTCTTCAGCTGTGGGACTCACTTCGGGGTTTGGCTTGACCCACAGCTGGAATTTTGGAATTGAAGCTCTAAGGTTTCTCTTTTAGTCTGTCTGTATATTTACATATCAGGAAGACCTTTACTTCTCATTGTGAAAACCTGTAATATTTTCCTACTTCCAGGTGTTATTACCAAATTAGATTACAAATATGTTAGGAGTTGTCCTGACCAGTGTAGCTCAGATGGTTGGGCATCCTCCTGCAAAGCCAAAGGTTGCTGGTTCAATTCCAGGTCTGGGCACATGCCTGGGCTGTGGGCCAGGTCCCCTGTAGGGGTGTATGTGAGAGGCAGCTGATCAATGCTTCTCTCGAACATCTCCTTCGCTTTCTCTTCCCTTCCCCTCTCTCTAAGAATAAATAATAAATGAAGTCTTTTTAAAAATCTGTTAGGAAAATTCTATATTGACTGATTTAGAGATAAATAAACATGCAAACTAAATAATCCTAAAATTCTAATAAATTAAGGAAATTGAACTTCTAATACTTTTAATGTGAAAAAAGAGTCATTCTTATAGAGACATTTCAGTTTTTATTAAGATTTTATATTGGCTTCTGTCCAAGATGGAGGCATAGGTAGACACACTGTGCCTCCTCGCACAACCAAAAGAAGAACAACAACAAATTTTAAAACAAAAAACAACCGGAACTGACAGAAAATCGAATTGTATGAAAGTCCAACAACCAAGGAGTTAAAGAAGAAACATTCATCCAGACCGGTAGGAGGGGCGGAGACGGGCAGCCAGGGCAGACAGGACTCCAGCAGGGTGGCTGGCAGATTGGGGCAGGCAAGGCGCGGCCGGCGGAGTGGGCAAGGTGGCTGCTGGCAGATCAGGCCACTCCACACCCATGTGCAGATAAACCGGGAGGAACAACTGGGGAGCGAGACAGACCCCGCAGCCCAGAGTTCCAGTGCGGGGAAATAAAGCCTCGGGGTCTCTGATTGAAAACTCCTGTGGGGGTTGAGGTGGTGGCAGCGGGAGAAACTCCCAGCCTCACAGGAGAGCTCATTGGAGAGACCCACAGGGTCCTAGAACGTGCACAAGCCCGCCCACCCAGAAATCAGCATCAGAAGGGCCCAATTTGACTGTGGGTAGTGTGGAAAGTCACTGAAAACCAGCAGAGAGTGGAACAAGCACCATTGTTCCCAACCTATCAGATGCACAGTTCAAAACACTGGTAATCAGGATGCTCACAGATTTGGTTGAATTTGGTCACAAATTAGATGAACAAATGAAGGCTACACTAAGTGAAGTGAAGGAAAATATACAGGGAACCAACAGTGATGGGAAGAAAACTGGGACTCAAATCAATGGGGTGGACCAGAAAAAAGAAAGAAACATCTAAGCACAACAAAATGAAGAAACAAGAATTCAAAAAAATGAGGAGAGGCTTAGGAACCTCCAGGATGTCTTGAAACGTTCCAATATCCGAATCATAGAGGTGCCAGAAGGAGAAGAGGAAGAGCAAGAAATTGAAAACTTATTTGAACAAGTACTGAAGGAGAACTTCCCTAATTTGGCAAAGGAAATAGACTTCCAGGAAGTCCAGGAAGCTCAGAAAGTCCCAAAGAAGTTGGACCCAAGGAGGAACACACCAAGGCACATCATAACTATATTTCCTAAGATGAAAGATAAAGAGAAAATCTTAAAAGCAGCAAGAGAAAAGGAGACAGTAACCTACAAAGGAGTGCCCATCAGACTGTCAGCTGATTTCTCAAAAGAAACCTTACAGGCAAGAAGGGGCTGGAAAGAAGTATTCCAAGTCATGAAAGGCAAGGACCTACATCCAAGATGACTCTATCCAGCAAAGCTATCATTTAGAATGGAAGGGCAGATGAAGTGCTTCCCAGATAAGGTCAAGTTCAAGGAGTTCATCATCACCAAGCCCTTATTATATGAGATGTTAAAGGGACTTATCTAAGAAAAAGAAGATCAAAAATAGAAACAGTAAAATGACAACAAACTCACAGTTATTAACAACTGAACCTAAAACAAAAACAAAAACAAACTAAGCAAACAACTAGAACAGGAACGGAATCACAGAAATGGAGATCACACGGAGGTTCATCATGAGGGGAGTGGGTAGGGAGAGAGGGGGAAAAGGTACAGGGAATAAGAAGCATAAATGGTAGGTAGAAGATAGACAGGGGGAGGTTAAGAATAGTATAGGAAATGTAGAAGCCAAAAAACTCATATATATGACCCATGGACATGAACTAAAGAGGGGGAGTGTGGGTGGGAGGGGATGTGCAGGGCGGAGGGGAACAAAGGGGGAAAATGGGACAACTGTAATAGCATAATCAATAAAATATATTTAAAAAATATTTTATTTATTTATCTTTACAGAAAGGGGAAAGGAGGGAGAAAGAGAGGGAAAGAAACGTGGATGTGTGAGAGAAACATTAATAATCGGTTGCCTCTCACACACCCTCAACTGCAGCCCAGGCATGTGCCCTGACAGGGAACTGCACTGGCGATCTTTGGTTCACAGGATGATACTCAACCCACTGAGGCACACCAGGCAGGACAACAAAAAGATTTTTAAAAATCAACATAATTTAGATAAATCTTTGGCAAACAAAACTAGGTTAGTAATTTTGGTTTAATAAAAATATGTTGTTTTCTCTGAGTTACAGGTATCAGGGAGGGGAAATTCCCCTCTTTACCCCTCTTGAGTTCTAATAGCTGAACTCACATCGAAGGTGACATAAAACCAGATTAACAGGAGAAAAACCTATTTAGTATCTGTACACTGGAGACCATAAATGATGCTCACAGAAATGATCAAAGCTGCTAGCTATTTACACTTTCCAATAAAGAAACAATAAATTGGTGAAGAATCGACAGGATGAAGAAACTCAGGTTTGGGTGCTCAACAGTGAGAAGTCTAAGCACACTTCACACTTGGGCAGGAAATTAGTAAGGGAGTGAGGAGGTTTGTGTGTGAAGGTTTTTCAGCCCTAGACTCCTTGCCTCTAGCAACAAAGGGTCTCTCTCAACAATACTTGGAACAAGAAAGACGCCATTTACAGGAGAGGTTCATTTCCTGCACTCAAGAAAACAAGGGAGGGCCGATGTCCTTTTGTACCAGCTGTTTGTCAAGTAAATTTAATTCAGTGTAACAAGCTTCCCATTGTGGGATATTTTAGGGTAGCCTGCCCTGGACCGCAACATTGGTATTAAGTATAATATATTCTACTTAGATATGTTCTTAAACTCATATAGATTTACTAACTGAATAAGCTAGCGTTACTTCTACTGTCACGCAGCACATAATGACGTTTGGTCAGTGACGTACCACCTACAGAATGGTGGTCCCAGAGGATTGTAATGCAGGCGGAAAATTCCTACTGCCTGGTGACCCCGTAGCCATCACAACGCAGTGCGATGCATCACTCACATGTGTGGTAACACGGTGTGAACAAGCCTGCTGCGTTGCCAGTCAGATAAAAGCATGGCACATACAGTTATGTCCAGTATATAACGCTTCACAAAGATAATAAACAACTATGTTACTGGTTTATCACGTATTATACTGCACGTTTTTACGGTTATTTTAGATGTACTTTTCTACTTACAACAAAATATTTGCCGTAAACCAGTATGCCACGTCATGCCAGCCGCAGTCTCATACACCTCGTGTTTGCCATGCCTCCTGTGCTTGATTTAATCTCGTGTCGTTTTCCTGTACGGTCACCTGCTGTGCAGGTCGGTAGCCTAGGAGCAGCAGGCTGCACCATAGAGCCCAGGTGTGCAGTAGGCCATGCCATCTAAGTTTGTGTAATAGTAACATCACTTAGTAGTATTTACATAAAGACAAAATCACCAAATGACACATAGAAAGTATCCCCATCATTAAGTGACTCATGATTGTACTTAATGTTTACAATTACAAAAAGTGGCTCTGACTGGTGTGGCTCGGTTGGTTGGATGTCCCACACACCGAAAGGTCAACAGTTCGATTCCTGGTCAGGGTGCAGGCCTGGGCTGCTGGCCAGGCCCCTGGATAGGGCCTGCTAGAGGCAGCCAATCAGTGTTTCTCTCACACATGCATGTTTCTTTCTCTCTTTCTCCCTCCTTTCTTCTCTCTCTAAAAATAAATAAAAATAAAATCTTTTTAAAAAATAATAAAATAAAGTTACCTTAAGTGTAAATTTGTGTTTAATCACAGAATAATTATTCTGACAAACTTTATCAATAATTAACTTTAAGTTAATTTCAAATATCTTAGGGAACTTAAATCTTGAACTGACAACTATATTGAGTTAATTAATGAATATTTATCAAACACCTAGATCAGGGGTCCCCAGCCCCGGACGGTGGACCTGTACAGGCCATGGCCTGTTAGGAACTGGGGCGCACAGCAGGAGGTGAGCTGTGGGTGAGCATAGCCTGTCTCGCTTTACTGCCTGAGCTCTGCCTCCTGCCTGCCCACTCCTGCCTGTCTTCCACAAAACCGGTCCTTGGTGCCAGAAAGGCTGGGGACTGCTGACCTAGGTTTTTTCTAAGATAGAATACTGAACTGATTGCTAGTCATAATTTTAAGTTTATTTGCTTCTTATTTTTATGTGCTACAGAAAGACTGTATCTTTGTGTTTTTAATGAATGTGTTTACATATGTCACTTTGAGAAGTGTGTAATGAATGTTGGTGTGTAGCAGACAATACAGTTATCCACCTCTTTCTTTTCTCTGTCAGCTAGAAGTTACTTTGGTTAATTGTCCAGCATGTTTTGTTTTCCACACTCCAAAATATCTAATGTCTTTTAAATTCATTCATGTCTTATTATTTCCACCTTAACCACTGCCTCACTTGCCCAAGCTGTGAATATCTTTCACCTGAACTATCAAACTAGTTCTTTATCTGTCCCTACAATTTAGAGTACTACTTGTAAAATTAAAATCAGAATATGGTACTTACTTTTTTATAACTCTCATGTCTTCCCATTGGATGGTCTGATCTCACCCACCTTTTCCACCTCATCTTCTATTCCTTTTCTGCTCACACTCACTACTCTTGAGCCACATATGCTTCCTCTGGTCTCCAGGAACATCCTTTCAACCAGAGCCTCGGCACTTGGCGTTCTTCTTACTTGAATGTTTTTTGCATGGCTAGATCCATTTCTTCATCTAGGTCTTATATGAAAAGTTACCTTCTCAGAGAGGTCTTTTCTGACCACTGTATCTAAAGCAGCCCATCCCCGTCACATTTTCATTTTCGTTTTCTTCTTAGTACCTACCAGGTACCACGATCTGAAATTATCTTATTCATTTTTCACCTGATTATTTTCTGTTTCCCCAACCAGAACATAAGCTACATGAAAGCAGGGACCTTATATTAATTACCAGTGTTTCCTCAAGGCCAAGAATGTGTCTGACACATAATAAGAGCTCAATAAATGAAAGAATGTTAATAACATTGCTGGGCCAGTCCCTGCTGAGCTGAAATATCAGGCCTTGTCCAGGATTGCTGGTCTTCCATTTCTTAGCATCACCAATTGTTTTCTATTTAATGGTCTCTGCCTTCAGGCAGAGACCCAGAACAAAGGGGTAGAGAGGAGATTGCAATGAACCTATCTTCTTTAATCTCCCTAGGAATGTTGCCTTTGCCCCCTAACTGCATTCCATTTGTAGACTTGGAATGGGAGCCCTTTTTCAAGAAAGGCATGCATGAAAATAGGCTGCTTAGGGGGCCAGCATCAGGGTTCCAACAACCCTTGATGCTTTTCCCATATTCCAGTGAGATTTTCAGGATCCCACTTTTTTCCAACCAACTGTGTCAACCAGGCTCAAACAAAAAAAGAGCAAATCAGAGCTCTTGGTTTGGCTGCATTTGGACCTGGCAATTAATTGATTTATTAACCTGGATTTCAGAACCTAAGTTGTGGTTCTGCATTTCTTTTTGCTTCCAGCTCAACCATCTCAATAACCCACCTACTCTGTTCATTCAGCAGATACACACTGGGTGTCTTACTTTTGTTAGCACTTGGAATGCATCAAGAAATAAGAGACACAAGCCCCAGCGGAGCTTCCACTCTAGTGGGATAGACAGTGGGTGGGATTAACAATAAATATAATAAATAAATAAATTGTATAGGATATTAGAAGGTGTTAAGTATTTCAGAGAAAAAAACCCAGATGGGAATGAAGAAATTGGGAGGGGAGAGGTAGATTGTGATTTGTTTTTAATCCTCACCCGAGCATATCTTAATTGGCTTTAGAGAGAGAGAGAGACATCAATGAAAGAGAGAAGCATCGATCGGTTGCCTCCCTTACACATCCAGAATGGGGATCGAACCCACAAGGCGGTGTGTGCCCTGACTGGAATGGAACCTGCAACCTTTTGCTGTGTGGGACAACGCTCCAACCAACTGAGACACCAGACAGGGCTGGGTTGCAATTTAAACGGAGGAACCTCCTTTAGAATGTGACAGATGAACAAAAAGTTGAAGGAGGTGAATTATATATTCAGCCATGTGAATAGCTAAGATTTTCAGATATATGAATATTGAAGATTTTCAACCATGTAAATCTCTAAAAGCAGAGCATGCCAGGCAGAGGGAGCAACTAATACCAAGGCCTTAAGACAGGAGCATGTCTGGCATGATAAGGCATAGCTGGGTGGCTAGAGCAGGGTGAATAGTATCGGTAGGTGATGAGGTCAGAGAAGTGATGGGGGTCAGATTATGTAGGGTCTTTAGCCAGTGTAAGGACTTTGGTTTTTACTCTGAGTGACATGAGGAATCATAGCAGGATTTTTAACAGACAGATAGTACTCATTTAGGCTTTACAAGGATCCCTCAGTGCTGTGTTGAGAACAGACTGTAGAGACACAAGGGTAGAAGCTGGGAGACCTGTTACTATTCTAGTAATCCAGGCAAGAAATGATGGTGGTGGCAGGAAAAGTGGTTGTAGGAGAGTACATGTCCTTGACTTTCTTAGGGTCCCTTGTTGAGTTTTCAAATTACACTGATAGAGATTTTTTTCTTTTATATATATTTTCTTGATTATGCTATTACAGTTGTCCTATTTTCCCCTCTTTACTTCCCTCCTCCCTGCAGCCCCCTTCCCACATGCGTCCCCCCCCCCACCTTAGTTCATGTCCATAGGTCGTACACATAAGTTCTTTGGCTTCTACATTTCCTATACTATTCTTAACCTCCCTGTACATTTTGTGTCTACCATTTATGCTTCTTATTCCCTGTACCGTTTCCCCCATTCTCTCCCTCTCCACCTCCCCACTGATAACCCTCCAGGTGATCTCCAATCCATTTCTGTGATTCTGTTCCTGTTCTAGTTGTTTGCTTAGTTTGGTTTTGGTTTTTTAGGTTTGGTTGTTGATAGTTGTGAGTTTGTTGTCATTTTACTATTCATATTTTTTATCACCTTCCTTTTCATAGATAAGTCCCTTTAATATTTCATATAATAAGGGTTTGGTGATGATGAACTCCTTTAACTTGACCTTTTCTGGGAAGCACTTTACCTGCCCTTCCATTCTAAATGATAGCTTTGCTGGATAGAGTCATCTTGGATGTTGGTCCTTGCCTTTTATGACTTGGAATATTTCTTTCCAGCCCCTTCTTGCCTGTAAGGTTTCTTTTGAGAAATCAGCTGACAGTCTTATGGGAACTCCTTTGTAGGCAACTGTCTCCTTTTCTCTTGCTGCTTTTAAGATCCTCTCCTTCTCTTTAATCTTGGGTAATGTAATTATGATGTGCCTTGGTGTGTTCTTCCTTGGGTCCAACTTCTATGGGACTCTGAGATTCGTGGACTTCCTAGAAGTCTATTTCCTTTGCCAGGTTGGGGAAGTTCTCCTTCATTACTTTTTCAAATAAGTTTTCAATATCTTGCTCTTCCTCTTGTCCTTCTGGCACCCCTCTGATTTGGATGTTGGAACATTTAAAGTTGTCTCAGAGATTCCTAAGCCTCTCCTCATGTTTTTGAATTCTTGTTTCTTCATTCCGTTCTGGTTGAATGTTTTTTTCGTCCTTCTGGTCCAAACCATTGATTTGAGTCCCAGTTTCCTTCCTATCACTGTTGGTTCCCTGTTCATTTGCCTTTATTTCACTTTTCATAGCTTTCACTTTTTCCTCTATTTTGGGACCATACTCAACGAATTCTGTGAGTATCCTGATTACCAGTGTTTTAAACTGTGCATCTGATAGGTTGGCTATCTCTTCATCACTTAGTTGTATTTTTTCGGGAGCTTTGATGTTCTTTCAATTGGGCCATATTTTTTTGTTTCAGTGCACCTGTTGTAAGGGGTGGAGCCTTAGGTATTCTCCAGGCTAGGGCAACCCAGGTCACTCGTTGTGGCACTGTAAGTGGGTGAGGGGTCCGAGTGGGAACAATGCCTCTTTTTGGGCTCTCAGCCTGCTTTCAGTCACTTCCTCCACTACCCACAAGCAAATTGGTCCCTTCTGGTGCTGATTCCTGGATGGGTGGTTTTGTGAACATTGTAGGAACCTGTGGGTCTCTCCAACAAACTCTCCTGGGAAGCTAGGAGTTCCTCCCACCACCACAACTCCCACAAGTTTTTGCAGTTAGAGATTTTGAGGCTTTATTTTCCCATGCTGGGACCCTGGGTTAATGGTCTGTCTTGCTCCCTAGTTGTTCCTCCTGATTTATCCACATGCAAATGTGGGACCACCAGCTCAGCCAGCCACTGCCTGCCCTGGTCCTCCAGCCACCGCCTTGCTGTGAGTCCTCTCTGACTGGCTGCCCATCTCTGCCCCTCCTAGTAGTCTGGATGTTTCTTCTTTAAGTCCTTGGCTGTTGGACTTCCATACAGTTCGATTTTCTGTCAGTTCTCATTGTTTTTTGTTTTTAAATGTGTTGTTATCCTTCTTTTGGTTGTATAAGGAGGCACAGTGTATATACCTATGCCTCCATTTTGGCTGGAAGAAACTGATAGAGATTAATAGGAAGAAATTATATATGTTTCTTTTATGTGACATAAGAGCCTTAATAAGGAAATGAAGACCTAAAGATATGGTTAAATCTGAGTTTGTTTTTTAAAAGATTTTATTTATTTATTTTTACAAAGAAGGGAAGGAAGGGAGAAAGAGAGGGAGAAAAATATTGATGTGAGAGAAAAACATTGATCAACCGAACCCACAACCAAGGCATGTGCCATGACTGGGAATTGAGCCTGCGACCTTTCTGCTTTGCAGGATGGTGCCCAATGAACTGAGGCAAATCAGAGTATTTTTATTGCTGGATTTGATGAAGAGCAGAAAGTCATGGAAAGATATCATAGGGCAAAGAGTATGAGCTAAGTGTAGTAAACTGGGGAAAACTTATCAAGGCCTATTCATTCAGATTTTTCTCCATGTTTGTTTCCCTCCTGTGATAAGGATGTTCCCTTCCTCCAGTGTTAAGGAGGGCACCTCTAACGTAAGGGTCTTAGGACCTGGTTTAGGGGAAAGGGGGGAGGAGGAAGGTCAGAGTGATCTTCTCAAACTCCTTCAGCTTAAAATCTTCCATATGCCAAGATACCATATTTTGGGGTAGTGTGTCCTGAACCTTATCATAGTGAAAATAATTAGATTCTGGATATCATTTGGATATAAGCCCACCAGAAGAAATGAATATGGCAAATGAGAGAAAGAAAGGAGCCAAAGATAACTCCAAGGCTTTCTCTTGAAAAACTGGACAGAGTTGTCATCCATTGGGATAGGGAAGGCCAAGGGAGATCCAGTGTGAGATGCATATTAGACCTCCAAGTGGAGAAGTTGAGTAAGCCATTGGATATACACATCAGAAGCTCAGGAGAGAGGTCTGGGATACATGTTGGCACTTCTCAAGTACTTAAAGCCATAAAACTGAATGAGAGCATAAGAGTAGAGATGAATAAAGGTTCAAAGTCTGAGCCCAGGACACAGAAACATTTGAAAAAATGCCGACAATAGAAATACAATGTGAGCCATATTAATTTCAATTGTCTATGAGGCACATTAAAACAGGTCAAATTAATTTTAAAATATATTTTCTTTAACTTAACCAAAATATTATCATTTTGACATGTGATTACTCTAAAAATTATTAATCAAGTATGTTATATTACTTTTTTCCCAGTAAGTCTTTGAAGTCTTGCATGTGTTGAATACGTACAGCAACCTCATTCAGGCTAGCCGCAGTTCTAGTGCTTGATGGCCACATGAGACTAGTGGGCAGCATGTCTGTTGGGCAACGCAGATTTAGAGGTGTAGGAGAAGAAGATAGCAAAGAAGACTGAGGAGGAATCTATGAGGTAGAAAGGAAACCAAACCATCGTGACATCTTGGAAGCTGTGTGATAATCTGTAGAAGTTATAATAGTTTCAGTTTTTTCAACGAAGAAGCAAGCCAGGTATACTGCCCAGGGTGCTGATGTAGAGGAGTTATTGGGGGTCTGAGGAGAAAGGAGACAGGGGGGAGGGAATAGATTAGGAAGGAGCAGATTGCTGGACAGCATGAAAATGTACTGACACTGATAATCATGAATTTAAAGCCAGAACAAGTCAGTGAGATTGGATGTTTTTCTCCAGCCACAAGGACACAGGCAGGACAGTCAGAGACTTCGATTTAACTAGGATAGTGGTTTTATGCCCTTCTTGATGCCACTTTGCTTTCATTAAAGTTATTCTGATTGCAAATCACAAACCAGCTCACATTAGGTAAATCAAAAAAGAAACTTTACTGGAAGAATTCTGGATAATGTTCAGAAATCAAAGGCTACCAAGAGAGTCAGGCAGGAACCGAGCTGTGGGCTAGTCTGCCTCCCCTTCCTCCAGCATGATTCTCCTCTCCTGATCTTCCAGCCACAATCCCACAGAAGATGGCGGCCCCACCACTGCCAAGTCATCGCCTGTCCCCAACCTGAGAGCTCACAGTTGTCTTTGACTTTATATTACTAAGAGAGAAAATCTGATGGAACCAGCTTGGGTCAAATGGTATGAGAGTCAAGGAAAAAATCATGGTGAAAAAACAACAGCTAATAATTCAAAATACTGTCTTATAACATATGTTTACAAAAATATACAGCATCAGAGGTTGACTCCTAATAAGGGTTCATAATAAATGAAATTTTATGAACTATTAAGTGTTGAAGGGTAATTTTTAAAAAATAAAATGAAATTATGACACCCTTACAAATATGAAATGAACACACCAAAGATTTTACATAACTCATTAATTAATGAAGGAAGAAATAAGATGTTTCAACTAGTTCAAAGAATTCAAAGGCTAAACATATATGTAGGCCATAAAGTGAATCTGCAAATACATGCAAAACTAGCCTTTTTGGGGCGGGGGAGAGATTTGAATCATTCCTTCACTGGACAATTTGGTATGTGCATA
>VMDR010027497.1:0-13551 GCA_007922815.1 Macrotus californicus | reverse complement strand
TTCCCCCCAGTTTTTAAAGTGATTTTTTTTCTATCATCTTCTATAAATTATACTTCTTCTGTCCGACTGAACATGAATTTTGGAACCAGAAGAGGGCACTGTTAGGTTGCAGGACTGTTGGGCCAGGCTTCAAAAGCGCTATAAATCTGAATTTCCTTCGCAATTTAAAGTGCTTGAAGGATGTCAGCAGAGAACAAACATGAACTCACCTCTGGGGGACAGTAACCTGTTTCCATCCAGATTTCTATTTGAATCGAGAAGTTGGATGACTCATTGTCATTTCTTTTGAAAATTAGCTTTTCAGATCTAGGCCAGAAATTTTTTTTATGTTCATATGTGTATGAACTTAAGGGGCACTACCTGCTTTTAGTTCCAAATCTAAAGACAAGAACTGTAGAGTTTCAGTAACAGTCTTATAAAATGAAAAATAAGTGATTTGGAAGTACACTAAAGACGGGATTATTTTCTTTATTTTATATTTTAATGCAATATTTTACTAGGATTTTTTTTAGAATACTAAGATACTAAGAAGAAAGCAAAAAGTCTCCTCTCTCTGCCAAGATAACCTCTATAAACATTCAAAAGAGTAAATAAGTAAAAGTCATGTGATATAAGGTTAGAAAAGTTGAATGTCCAGAAAGATACCAAATTAAAAGTTAAAAAAAAAGCTTTCCAAAGGTAACCCCTGCAGTCACTGTCTAATAATAACTGCTTGGGGAGAGAGGCCGAATGCCTGTGCGTGCAGATGCGCATGCGCGCACGCAGATGCACGTGCTGGTTTTTGTTTCACAAAGTTAATCGCATAGTCAGTTTTCTGTACCTAGCTTTTGTTGCTGTTGTCTTTAACTTAAACATATGTCTTGGCAATTTTTCCATCTAACATGTTCTCTCTCCTCATTCTTGTCGATGTTTTTTTTTAAAGATTTTATTTATTTATTTTTAGACAGAGGGGAAGGGAAGGAGAAAGACAGGGAGAGAAACATCATCAATGTGTGGTTGCCTCTCACACACCCCCTAGTGGGGACCTGGCCCACAACCCAGGCATGTGCCTGGACTGGGAATTGAACTGGTGACCCTTTGGTTCGCAGGCCCACGCTCAGTCCACTGAGCCACACCAGCCAGGGCATCAATGGTTTTTTAATAGCTGCATTCAATCACTCGGTATGGACTTTAAAACTCCATGAATGGGCACCTCAGGTGTTCCCAGTTTTCTAATACTATTTTTTAAATGCTTCAACGAGCATCCTGTCCATGTGTCCTGATGAAATTTGAAAGCATTTCCACAGGGTAGCTTGTGAGCAGCAAGATGCTGAGTTAAAAGGTACCTGCTTTCTAAATTTTCAGACAACTTGCCTCACTATCTTCCAGTAAAGTGCGCTCTCCCTGCGAAGTGCATAAGAGCTTCTTTTCCTCCATGCCTGTGTCAGCTCTGGATATCATCAAACTTCTTACTTTTCCACTCTGTTAGGTGGAGGGGGGAGGGAATTCGTTGCTTTGATCTGTATGTCTTTAATTATAAGTGAGTTTGAACATCTTTTTATGTTTACACACCATTTATATTTCTTTTTCTGTTAAAAATTGTACTTCTTTATCCTCTGCCCATTGTTCTATTGGCACTTGATTTATATGAGTCTTTTGTAAATTAAAGAAATTTTCCTTTTATTTCGTATTTGTTCCTTGTTGCAGTTGTCATTCGTCCTTCTACCTTGTGATTTTTTTTTTCCACAGAAAAGATTTTCATTTAAGTAAAATTAAACTTATCTTTTTTTCTTTTTTCTTTTTTGGATTCTGTGTTTTGCATCCTACTTAGAAAAACGCTCACTACTCCAAGGTCTGAGATTTATCCTAGAATTGTTTTTTTGTTTTCTTTTTCACATGTAAATTTGTGACTTCAGGAATATACTTTGGTGTGAGAAATTAAATAGATATCCAGCTTTCTCCCCCGAGTTAGCCAGTTGTGTGAATATAACTTAACAAGTAATCTTTTCCCCCCCCACTAATTCGAAATGCCAGCTTTCTCATAAACTAAGTATATATATTTGGGTCTATTTATGGGTATTTTATGTGTTATTAACCTGTTTACTCTAATGTCAAACAGTTTTAATTATTATAGCTTCATAATATGTTTTAAAATTGAAGACTAATGACCACCTTAACTTCAATTATTTTTTCCAAATTTTCCTAACTCTTCTCTTATATTTAGTTTTCCAGGTAAATGTTAATATCATTTTAGGCTAAACTTTAAGAAGTGACATGACAGGGAGAATGACCAGCACATCGGAAAATACTGTTCATTTTTATTCTTGGTGTCATCAGAAAAAAACATTTGTTAGCAACGAATAGGCAGGAGAGATAATACTCAGTTAGAGAAGTATAAATGCCCCGGAATTGGCTGACTATACCCCAGATGCAATAAAAGAGTCAGAATGGGAAGAAATAGCAAAAACTCATTTTTCTTTTTTTTATTTGATTTTGATCTGAGTTGAGAAGAAGGGGGATGGATGGATATGGGGGATGGTTTACATCATAGGCATTCTAAGTGAAACAAAGTAATTTCATTTTGCGGAATAATAAAACCTGAATATACAATCCTATTTTCTTCAAGTAACTAGTCACATTTAAATGAAAATTTTCTCTTGCAGAGGAAAAATAGCATAACAGCATATTAAAATGCGATCCCTAAAAGCAGTGTAAACAGTTTTTAAGTTCATATGTAAATGGCAGTGGAAGTACAAAACAAATTACCTGTCACGAATGGAGCTGTCACATGTTTCACTGGTGGCATTTGTGCCTGGGTGCTGGGTGGCCGTGTCTTTGTGTCTGCTCCGTCATTCACTCACAGGGAATGCACTTAGCGCAGAATCCCCGGGGCCTTTCCCAGTGTTGCTGCCCGCTTGTTGGAGCTCTGGTGCCTACATGAGAAGGCTGGTGAAGGTGCCAGCAGGAGGCCTGGGACCCAAACCGTCCTTCCGCGACAGGGTTGCCAGACCGAGGCAAGATGCCCAGTTAAATGTGTTTTTGCCCTGTTAACTTTGAGTGTCAGATAGAATATGAATTTCTTTTGTATGACTGTGTTTCAAATGTTGCATGTTTAGAATTTAGCACTACTATACCCAAAATATCGCATGGGATATATACTTATGCTAAAAATTGTTTCTGTGGTTTCTCTGAAATTCAGATTTTACTGGGTGTTCTGTATTTAAATTGCTAAATCTGGCGATTCTGTTTCTAGATCGTATGTCAAATTCCTCCTATTGCAATGCATTTCTTCTTAGAGAATCCAAACCCTAGAGAAACTGAGGGGAGAGAGAATATTTTCTTCTTATTTGCTAAGAAGACAAGGGAGACAATGTGATGGAGATCCTTTGGTGTAGGGTGAAGTCCAGGGGATTTCAACCAAACTTTACAGGGCGTGGGGGCCACTTGGGCTCCTTGTCAAGTTCTGGGATGGGGCTCAGAAGTCCGTATCCGACAAGCTCCCATTGATACCAGGACTGCATTTCCAGGCACCACGCTGTGAGCTGTAGGGAGGGACAAGTTTCCCTCCCTAGAGGGAAGAGACAGAGGTCATTGCTAATTGGGGAAACTTGTAAACGTCTGCAGTAAGAAGTGCTGACCACTTCAACCACATGTTGCTCTGATTTCTTCACCGCAGGTGCTGGCCAGCCCACGACATTGTGACGCGGTTTTCAAGCTTCCAGACCACTCACCACTTCTTTCTTGAGAGTGTCTCCTGGCAATTGTTTAACAGAATTCCAAGTTCAGGGGCTTCTCAGCATTCATCTAATTTCTGAAAGGCTGTTCTAAAAAATGGTATCTGTTCTTTTATAGCACACTGTTTGTGTTTTTCCTGGGTTTTTTTTTGTTTTTTTTTTTTTGCATTTGCCCAATATATACAAAAGAATATTGAATTGTAATGATTCTGACTAGCTCAAAAGAAGGTGTTAGTGTGGTCAGACAGACTTAGTTTAAAATGTGTTATTCTCTTCTTTTGGGACTTCATGAGAGAAATGATTCAATAAACCTGTTTTGTTTTTAGTACTTCTAGGAATTAAATACTTTGTGTTTACAAAATTGAGCTGCAGAAAGTGCAAGACATGCCAATTTGAGACACGTGGTCTTTTAAGACAGGAGCAGACAATTAATGCATTTCAGAAACTAAAAACCATATCATGTAGCTCTGAGCTGTAACTTGTTTTTAATGCAAAGACACTAATCTGATAATATATACTGTAATTCTGAAACATTTGTGTTACTTACCTTTTGAGGTAGAAGTCAAACCAATAAATTATGGCACCATTAGTGTTAGGTTTTGTATGCTTTGAAGGTTATGCCATTGACAGAGTCTGGCCCATCAAACAAAGAGAGCCCTTGCAACATCAGCTAGACTTACACTCTGGACATTATTGCCCAAGGGTAGGACAAAAAACACAAACAAACCAGAGGAAACTATTTTAGTCATCATTTCCAAAGTTATTACCAAAATAGATGAGGAAGTTTGATCTTCAAAAGAGTGGTGGGCCATTGCTAGCCATGAGGACTGTGTTGCCTGCTTCTCTTCAGACTCCACATTCAGTAAAAGACTCAGCATAAGACACGAGGAAGCTCTCTCATCCAGATCAGCCCGCAAGATCTCCTGCAGGGCCTGAAGCACAGGTGTCTAAACAAAAACATTAAGTTCATCCCGATAGAATCCAAATGACATATGAAGTGATAAGCCACTGGCGTGTGACCAGCAAGAACCTACAGGTCACACGTGCGCTGCCCACTCTAATGGACATCTGCTCTTCCTCATTCTCCCACGTCACCGACTCTCTTTCCTGTCAAGAATTCTGGACCTTGCTCGTGGAGATATTGAGAGAGGAACTCTTGTGGAGAGCTGGTGATTTCTTGCCCTGTGGGGTGAGTTTCAGCTAGCCAAGAAAGGAATCAAGTTACTAAAAAGCATCATGTTTTAAATCTCCAGGCTGTTTCTTTGAAACTGGGGAAAGGAGAACTATTTATTCTGCCTTAAAATGATGGCAAATAAGTGAAGATGACATTTTGTGAATGTAGACTATGGCTGTCCTCCTACTAGGTTAATGTAGTCATACAAGGAGATCAAGTAGATGTTTTTCTGTTATGTAAGCAATAATTTTTTTTCTGTGTCTTATTGGGTATGGCTAGCAATTATTTATTTACATGCTAGATGGTTCTCTGCATGCGGGGTCCGTGTAAGTGCAGAAATTTCCTCAGCCACTGGAGGTGTTTTGACCATTTTGTCATTTGGATGAGCTGTTGTTAGACTGAAATCTACACATCACTTTGTTAAAAATTGTGCCTTAGAAAACGCAAAGCTGTTGCACATAGTGGTGAATTATGGGTGCAGTACATTGAAGAGAGATGAAGTCACCTCCAAGTTCCCAAGGCTTCTCATGGAGGTGTTCACTGTTTTAAGGGGGAACAATTAGAAAAGAAAAAGGAAAATAGAAAAAATTCAAAAGAAAAAGTTTTGAAAATGTACAGATTAAGTTCAATATTTTGGTTAACCACCTGCATGTTTTATTAAATATTTTGATAATGTGATGTTTACACTTTGCATGATATTAGCAGAGTACTTTACCAGAAATAATGCACAAAACATGTACAATATGATCATTCATAACCGATTTTTATAGAATCCTTTTTACATGTGGAACTCCATCCGTTATGTAGGAATTATATGAATATTGCACATTCTCTTCTGGTTTCACAAACCCATTTATACATATTTCTTAGTGAGACTCATTGTACATGTACTGAAGCTAGAATTGAGTCAAGAAAAATAAAGCGCATTCTCCAACTGCGAAATGCTTTCCCATAATGAACTATAGTCACCAGCACAGAATAATCTCCAACATTTTCTAAATTCTAATTGCCAACTGTTTCTATTTATATTTGATTTATATTTCATTTGGAGTCTGTTACATGGCAGACTAGATCTTGTTTTTTCCAATGCAGCATAATGAGTATGATCTATTTCTTTTCAAATAATCTTTGAGATTCCAGGGGGAAAAAAATGCTCTGCTCTGTGGAGCTACAATGTAAATGTGTTTGCTTTAAAAAAAAAAAAAAAAAAAAGATGAGGCAAGCGAATGATTTATTGTTCTTGAAGAAGCATATCTGATTTTTTTCTCATACTCCAAAAGCTAGTTCCTTCTCTTTCTTACAAGTAACTGGGGAGTTCTGTTTTCCTAGCAAACATTCATGACATTTCCTCATTCCTTCTATGTAGTGCTATTAATGCAAAGCTATTATAGTTACCGACACACAGTGCAAGACCTGATGAACTGAGATGGCCCACCTCGTGTGTGAGTCCGTCCAAAAGATGTTGCCGTTCTGGGTGGGCCAGGGTTCTATATCAGTTACACTAACCTTCATTTAAAATATTTATTCTAAAACGCCTCTGAGAAATAGTAAGAAGATAAAAAGTTGCCTAAAATGCAACAGCTTTTATAGCAAATGTACATTTATAAATAAAATATTCAAATCAACTTTGTATTCCATTGATTTTGGGGGGGAGGGCAGGGAGGGAGGTTTTCTGAATTGGAGAAGAGAATCAAGCTCACTATTTGTAGCTTTTGGTCCAGGGTTACACGGTCAGGTGAGGGCAAGGAGCCACGAAGGAAATAATTGCCTTCCACTGGAGGATTCAAACACCTTGCGATGAGACACACAATAACCAGGACCAGGCTAATGCCAGTGGAAATTATCTGAAACTACCAAATGATGGTCCACTTCCGAAGCTGGCTGGAGAAAACCAATTCAAGCCCTTTACAGTGGCTGCTTCCGCCTCCTCCCAGGCGCTGCCCCGAGGCTCCCTCTCTCCCTCAGACAGACAGTTTGTTTTGCTGAGGGTCTTTTTCTCCCTCGTTGACCCCGGCAATAAATGGTGTGAAACAGTGACATCCCATGATGCTGTTGTTGGCTTTCCAGAATACATTTGTATCTTTCCTGGCACTCTGTCCCAAATTTGTAGGTGGTGGCCCCTTGGCAGTTTTTATGCCTTTATGATGCAACGTTCTAATTGCCACCGAGTTGTATTCTGCTTCTGATTGCAAAGTTGGGTGGGCAGTGAGTAGTTGCTGTTGTTTCCACAGAACAGTGAGTTCTCCTGAAGGAGTTTTAGTAGCTTCCAGAGTAGTTTGATACACCCATTGTTATTTAAATGAAAATCCATTTAACTACAATGCATTTCAAAACTAAGTAGAAGATTGTTATTCTAGCCTGTGATCCACAAGGAATTTCTTGATTGAAAGAAAAACATTTTACTTCAGGTATGTTGAATTAGCTTTCTTTCCATTGACTTTCGGCAAGACCTAAGGGCCTGCACCCACACCAGAGAAGGGTCTCTCCTCATCTGCTGGCGTTATCTAAGCCGGGGCTTACAAATTCAAATGGCTGGAGGGACCGGTTAGGCATCGACAGTGAGAGCCACAGGAGATATTAAGAAGGGTTCTCTCTAAAGAAGGAAACAGCCGTCTGACACCCACCAATGGTCTTCATATGAAATCCCTAGCTTTTTAGATGTTGACAACAATTCATAACCTTCTCTGACACAATGCCAGTCAGTCAAAACTGTGAGTCTCCACAAAATACACCTGCAGGTTGAATTTTATCCTCAGGCCGCCAGTTGGCAACCTATAGCTTAATCTTCTCGCTTTTCTACCAGCTACTAATGACTCGCTCTGCTGTGAGTCCTTCCATTGGACAAATGTATCAAGAAATGGCCACACAAAATATTTGCTTTCCAGGAGTCTGGGTCAGGAAGAGAAAGAAGCTCAAATTCGTTGACATTTTTAGGCAGCATCATTTGCGTGTTGCCATCAAAGATGGTTAGTTTACAAGCACTCACATTGGTTTGCCCTTCCCCTTAATAGTTTCCTTCTTTTTTCTAACCAGAGACAGGGAAATAAAGAACCAACTGACAGTAACCAGAGAGGAGGGGTTTGGAGAAGGGGGATCACAGGGGAAAGAAGGGGAAGGATCGTCTAGGTGGGTAGGATTGAGGGTGGGAGGTGGGGGTGAGTGGGACAGGGGAGGGGGAAAGTGGAGACAACTGTGCTTGAACAATAATTTAAGAAAAGAGTTTCCTTCTTTTTTCTAAGTGACTAAAAAAAAATCACAAATTGTCTTGGCCATTTTTGCACCTTTACTCTTCCACATGATTTTTAGGATAAGCTGTCAAGTTTCTCTAAAATGCCTCTTGGGACTTGGCTCAAAATTGAATGTATACACCATAATTTTCTAATTGGCATTATTAGTATACAAAACACCATTAATTTTTTTATGTTAACCGTGGGCCCAGAAACGTTGCTGAATGCTCTTATTAAAAAAAAGATGATTTTATCTCTTTCCAGTTACGTCTTCATATTTTCATTTCTCATTGTGTCGTTCGGTTGTTTAGTCCATGGGCTTCCTTGTCTCACATTGTTATCTGATAGCCAAAGAGAAATGGGAAACATCCTAGGTGTCTCCCTTCCTATGTGTGGTGTTATGTACGCAATTCAAGTGAACCCCAGTTTTCAACACATGGTTGAGCTTCTCATAATATCCAAATATTTTCCATTTCATTGTTCTGCCCCACCCTACAGGGCATGGGAGTCCAGTGCTCCCAGCAGTTATTTTTGATAATCTTCAGCATGTTCTGGTTTTTGTTTTCCACCTTCCGTGCTTGACTGCTGACCCGGACCTCTTCAATCAAACTTACCTACTTCTAACCCTCAAACATGGGCACAACCCAACGTCCCTTTATTCTTCAGACATCAACTAATAGAGAACTCTGTGGTTTAATAAACTTATATATGGCTTGAGGACAGCATAGCCAAGTTACAAGGCAAGAAAGAAAAACATCAAATTGAAATTCCCATGTCATTGCTCTTAAAATCTATTGGCCATGCCTGTTCCCAGGGGCCACGTCCATCCTTTCTCCTTAGCTCTGGGCCCCTGGCCTGCTGCTGCATTGAGGGACACACTCCTCTCAGCTAGAGTTCCTCTTTCATTCTCTCTCTACCCACCCTCATTCCTCACCTCTGCCCCTTGGAGTGTACCCTTGTATCCCAGCATGCTGGAGGAATCAGAATCAAGCCCACTAATAATCCGGTGATTTCTTAGGGTTGTACTCAGCACACCGTGAAGGCAACCTTTACATTACCAAACATCTTGGTTAACATCTCAGCCTAAAGAAGAAGCACAGACTGGAGTTGGAATGTCCAGGTTCAAATCCCAGCTTTACCACTTACACTTAGGACCTTGGGCAAGTTGTTTATCCTCTCTTTGCTCTGTGTGCTTCCCCGACATAATGAGGGTAATAATAGAACATATCACATAGTGTGGTTATTTGACCACATAGTGGTATTGTGGGGACTAGTCAGGGTAATGCCTTTAAAACAGGATGTATTCCAGCATATTGAAAATGCTAGCGGTCCTATTAGCATTGCAACCACCATGTGTTAGCGATGATGTAGCACAAGTTGTAGTAGCAGAATGACTTCACCGATATTCATGGCTACGGTATGAAAAACTCTTGCTGAACTTGTATTTCTATGGCTAGACAGGCTCACCATTGTAGCTCTTCTGGGAAGAGAGAGTCTGCCCCCAAAATAAATTCTAGCCTACAGCATTAGCACCACAAAGAGTTTAGAAATATTCTTGAAGCATCTTGCAAAATAAGTAGGTACCATCTTGAAAAGAAAGAAAATATTTAAACAGATAAACCAAAATATCAATAGCAGTTATTTCTAATTAGTGGGATTATGGATAGTTTTCATTTTATCTGCATGCCTTCGTGTGTTTTGCCCACGCCATGTATTGCTTTTATAATATGAAAAAATAAGATTATAAAATATGAAAAGGCTTCTTCTACATCTATACCAGATAAGACAGTTTATTCGGATTTATTCAATTACCAAAATTCTGCCGTGGAATGTAGTCTAGGCTCAAATAAAGAAAGAATTCATCCAGCAGCGCCTCGCCACAGAGCTCTGCCACCGTGTGGCTTGTTGCCGCTCCGGGAGTGGCCCGTGAGCTTTTCAGCTGAAGCCCCTGAAGATAATTTAGAGTTGTGTTCCTGGGGGCCAGATTCAGATCTCAACATGAACTTGTAACTGACACCAGATGCTCATCTGTTTGCAGCTTGTGTGTACAGAACTCATCCCTGCCTTAAAGTGGGTCAAAAAGAATGCTTTCCTAAAACTTATGTCGGTTGTCTAAAACCACGGCGTTATCACTTTCCAAGTCTGTTGTGATTTCCTGTTTACATGCCAGGATGTACTTTAAGATGGAAAAGGGATCCAGTAAGAGGCTGTGGCAAAAGTCTTCTGCCTTCAGAAATACAACAGTTAAGAAGGCGTAGCAGAGGCTTCTGATTTTTGAATCCGATCTGCTGTCCTTGAGAGCAGAGCTTTGGAGTCTTTTTCCATCTTACTACTCCCTGGAAAAGATAACCAAGCTTTCCTTACTGGGTTTTGTCATGGACTAGAATCCTAAGAACATCCAGTAACAAAGGTCAACAAAGGGCAAGCAGAATCTGTATTCCCGGAAAACATGGTACTTTGACATGGATGGTTATGTGAAGTGCTCAGCAAGAAGAAGATTTCACGGTCAGATGTGTGTGGACGGCACTGCGTATCTTTTTTTCTTGGAGATGTAGAATACATACTAAAGGCCTGAGCTGTTTTGTAGTAGTCCATTTAAATTTGTTAAACTCACATTCTCCTAAATATATTTCATCAAGAAAATCTACTGCAGACTTTTCTCAACATCTTCTGTCACTTGGGTTCCACAGAACAGACTTTGAGAAACATCGATTGAAACACTGATGGAATCAATATACATTTGGGAAATCACACAAGTACCTTGATAATATGCAGACATATTTTTTAGATACTTAGACCATTTTTTCATTCTTGATGCCAGACCACAGACAATAAAGTCAGCTAGGATTCTTACATCTAGAGCTATGAAAGTAGGAAGTGGAGGCGCATGTGAGGTAAGGGTTAGGGCAGCTGTGGGAATGGCTGGAATTTACAAGCACTCTTTATTCGAGAAATTTCCAGTGCGAAGTAGTGCTTTCATTAGAAATGTCCCCCTGCCCCACCCCCAACACACACACACCCAAGAATATGGTTTCTCAGTGCAGGAATAATACCCCCAAATAAAATTTTTGTGGCATGTCAAGAGACTGACTATTAAAGGAAATAGTAATTTACATATCTAACATATCTTTCTCTCTCCTACCCTTCCTCAGCACTCAGGAACGAAAGTTGTTAAACTAGTGTCCACAGATTTCAGGCATTACGCCATGGGTAAAGATTTCCGGAGGGCCAGCGGACCTTTACCCATCTTCGACGATGTATAAGCACTTTCAGGGTGTCCAGGTGTCTCGGTGCATTGAGCATCATCTTGCAAAGCAAAAAGCCACTGGTTTCATTCCCAGTCAGGGCACATGCCTGGGTTGCGGGCCAGGTCCCACTTTGGGGTGAATATGGGGCAACTGATTGATCTTTTTCTCACACATCAATGTTTCTCTCTTTTTTTTTTCCCTCCCTTCCACTCTAGGAATAAATAACTAAATTCTTTTATAAAAAAGAAAGAAAATATATAACCACCTTCAGCTGAATTTAGAACAGGCAGCTGGCATAAGTTAGTACTGAAAGAAGTGTTACCAGACAATCTACTCTGATAGGCAAAGTCAAGAATGCATTGCCTTTACAAAGCTGATGAAACGACGCCTGTAAATTCATATATTGGTGGTCAGTTTGACCAGCTAAACCACATTCTGTTCTGGACACAAGGGTTATCTTGTTTGGTATTTCAAAAGAGTATTTAATATACACCATTGTTTCTTCTATCTGGGGAATCTTTTCAAGGGGATGACTTGCCTTTGTCTAACTTCTTAGTCTATCTTTGTAAAAAGGTTTTTAAAAAATGTAAGGTAAGGTAACATCTTTTGCTTTAATAAGTCACTTAATACAACATTTTGGTATTTTTGGTAAAACATTTGTGCTAATTCCCGTCCTCAGTGTTATGGATCTCCCTCCTCTGGTATGGAATTTAAGGATTATTTCTCACTCTGAATTGAAGCAGGATGTGGACCCATATACTTTTATGTGATTCATAGAAGGAAAGTATGAGTGACTGCAGAATAGGGTAGAGAATGAGATCTACAGAATAACCTCATGATCTCACGCTCTCTCAGAAAGGAGCCTCGATAAAGACCCTGAGATTTCTAACAGCTTTAAAGTTACTATTGTACCCTTCACGGCCTGTCACAAAATACAACCAGCCCTAGGATAGGGACTCTTGATTTCACTGTCTCCCAGAGTATCTCCCCTGGAAAGTCTGCTGCCTTCCCAACATTGATTCTACAATGGTCACGTGGTTTAGGCGGGGTTAACCCCTCCCTCAGCTGCAGGGCTGGGTTCTGGTTGCTGTAAGCCATTAGGATAATCTCATCCCTTTGCTATGGATACTGTTTCAAGTGACATAGGCTTAAGCCAATTAATGGTCCCATCAGCAGGAATCTCAGAACTTTAGTTAGATATTCGAGGAAAGCACCCTATTTTTCTCTGGATAAGAAAGAGGGAGCATGGGGAGCCTAATTGTACAAACAGATATCCTATAACCTCCAGGGGCCTGGCCTGAGGGTAAAGCTCCCTTTGTAAGTGCAGAGGCAGATGAAAGGTGGAAGAAACAGAGCCCACAATGACATCCCTGAGCTACAGACTAGTCAGTTCTGGAACTCACACTGCTGCAGTTCCCTGAAAACTATCAATTAAATTAGTATTTCATTCTATGTGAGTTAATTTTTCTATTGGAATGGAAAATTTCTTAATTGAGGCAGAAATATCCAGCTATGGCACAGTCATAAAAATCGCATTAAAATGAGCGTAGGTACTTACAATTCTATACCTGCTAGTTCTAGGGATTTTTTTTTATGTTTTAATATGCTTTATTTAGTTTTACCTTTTTAATATATTTTATTGATTATGCTACTACAGGTGTCCCATTTTTCCCCTCTTTATTCCCCTTTGCCCTGCACCACCCCTTCCACCCACATTCCCCCGCTTAGTTCATGTCCATGGGTCATACCTATAAGTTCTTTGGCTTAAGCATTTCCTATACTATTCTTAACCTCCCCCTATTTTGTACCTACCATTTATGCTTCTTATTCCCTGTACCTTTTCCCCCATTCCACCCCTTCCCCCTTCCACTGATAATCCTCCATGTGCTCTCCATTTCTGTGATTCTGTTCATGTTCTAGTTGTTTGCTTAGTTTGTTTGTGTTTTAGTTTTAGGTTCAGTTGTTGATAGTTGAGAGTTTGTGGTCATTTTGCTGTTCATATTTTTGATCATCTTCTTTTTCTTAGATAAGTCCCTTTAACATTTCATATAATAAGGGCCTGGTGATGAACTCCTTGAACTTGACCTTATCTGGGAAGCACTTTATCTGCCCTTCCATTCTAAATGAAAGCCTTGTTGGATAGAGTATTCTTGGATGTAGGTCCTTGTCTTTCATGACTTTGAATACTT
>VMDR010027496.1:0-13567 GCA_007922815.1 Macrotus californicus | reverse complement strand
TACCTACGCAGAAAGGTCCACTTCCACCGATCACCACCAGCTCTCTAACACCCTTTCCTAAGTGAGTCTTGAAGAAATTTTTTAATGCTTCTTATCAATGCATGGTCTTAAATCGCTTGTATTCTTTACAGAATAGATGCAGGCCACATACAAATGCATTTTAATTGTTAATGATACATCCAAGTCAAATATATATTTGATATCTAAAAGTAACACTTTGGTCAAGATTATTGCTTATTTTTATATCCTTGTGACTTGTTTAAATTTTTTAAAATGACAGAAGTTATTTAAAGAGGATAAATAATATTGCCTGATGAATTTATGTGTATTTTCTTTTAAGGAAATTCAGAGACTTTACAGGTAATAAAAATGTCAGTATTCTAAGGTCCTTATTTACTTTATCACTGTTGAAAGAATAATGTGTCAAATTAAGCATAGAGGACAATGCATTACAAAATTTTATCAGTAAGAACATTTTCTTGGATACTCTAGATATATTTTTAATTTTTAACATAGCAATTTGATTAATATTTACTTCATCACCCACAAGGACTGTAGTAGTGAAATTAGGCATTTGGGAATGTCAGCGTCTCAGTATCAAGCTTTTTCCCTTTTCCAAACATTGTGCTACATATTTTACTTATATCTCATT
Source organism: Macrotus californicus (assembly GCA_007922815.1). Lineage (NCBI taxonomy): Eukaryota > Metazoa > Chordata > Mammalia > Chiroptera > Phyllostomidae > Macrotus > Macrotus californicus. The sequence continues at coordinate 12,915 of VMDR010027496.1, read as the reverse complement.
TTTTCCTCAAGTAACCTACAAGATAAGTATTACTAGTCTCACTATTCATTGATAAGGAAATTGAGATACAGAAAAGCTAACTGATTTACCCAAGGTCACAGACCTTATAAATGATTTACCCAAATTTGGATTCAAGATGCATAGAGGTTTTACTCTCTTTAGTTTTAAAAACGGATCTACTCTCTTCCCTTATCTATCCAGATTCAATGGGAAAGAATTTTCCTATTTCTGCTTTTTTAGACCTAGAATTATAATAAATCAAAGTTGAACCAAATCCAAACACAAAACCTGAAACAGATTCACTGCTAATGTAATTTAATTGTTTATTTTACTTTCTTTAATAATTGGTTTAAACAATCAATTACTTGTTCTGAAAAGACACAACACAAATACACTCCATGTTATTTGGATAATATAACAGAAAGCAAAAGTTTACATTAGCAAGAACCAGGACCAGCTCTGTTCATTGCGGTGCCCAGTGCAAAATGAAAATAAGGAGTTCCTTGCTCAAAATTATTAGGAATAATGTTGAAATGGAGACATTTAGTATTAAATCAAATGAGACTCCACAGGTCACAAGCCCATGAAGCCAGCCCTGGCAGGAAACCATAATCAGTCACTGAAAACCTTCTACTGCATTGTTTATACCTGCACTTCTTTCAGTGGCAAAGAGACCTGTGAAGCTGAGAGTGAGAGAGAGAGAGAGAGAGAGAGAGAGAGAGAGAGAGAGAGAGATATAGAGAGATATATAGAGAGAGAGAGAGAGAGAGAGAGAGAGAGAGAGAGAGAGAGAGAGAGAGAGAGATTGATTCCTGGAAACACAGAGGCCATGAGGATGGACTTTTAGGGTTTTGCCATTCCAAGTACCTCTTTCATTTTCTTTTTCATGTTTTTGTCTTCAAAATTTTTCTTGAAAACAGAGATTTCAAAGGGCTATGACTACTGTAGGCACCAAATCTTGTTTCTGTGCTAACCTTTCCTGCCCCAATAGGATTAAATTGGTTTCTAATACCATGATTGGAATATTGCACATTTAGTATGCTCAGAAAATTTTGCAAAGTTTCAAGGACTGTGACTTTGTAAACAGAGAAAATATACACTGACTCTTCTGTTATAGGACACTCTTATGGGAACCTAAACAAAGTCCCTAATGAAAACAAGTAAGATGCTATTTGTGGAATTTCGCATTGCAAGGCAGAACAAACGAAATGACTTCTAGGATCCTCATTACAGTCATAAGGTTCTGTGTCTCTAAAAGAGTAAGTGGCATGTTAACTGTCTGAGGTGACAACTGAGAAGAGCACTCCTGTGACAAAAAGATGGTGAGCATGTGGTGATGTCCTTGATTCTCAAGTTTGAGTGAAAAGATGGACTCTTTCCTGGTTTCCTCCAAATTAGGCAGAGAAGATACAGATAAAAATACCCCAGTTACTGCTGACAAAACCAAGGAAAGGTGCTTTGGCCTGCTGTTTGTACTCCTGGCCCTAATTAAAACAACACTCCAGACATTTTCCCCTTCCTGCATTCTTAGTATGCACATTTTACATTTTTTGTAGTGACTCCCCCACTCCTTGAATATTCTGTTCCATTTTTTCAGTCTTTGCTTTTCAGTTTTGCAAGTTTCTGTTGACATATTCTCAAGTTCAAAGAGTTTTTCCACAGCATGTTCAATGTAGTAATGAGCCCATTAAAAACATTCTTCATTTCTGTTACAATGTTTTTATCCCAAGCATGTTTTTCTGACTTTTATAATTTTTTAAAATACATTTTATTGATTATGCTATTACAGTTGTCCCATTTCCCCTCCTTTATTCCTCTCTACCCTGCATGCCCCTTCCCACCCACATCCCCCCTCTTTAGTTCATGTCCATGAGTCATACATATAAGTTCTTTGGCTTCTACATTCCCTATACTATTCTTAACTTGCCCCTGTCTATCTTCTACCTACCATTTATGTTTCTTATTCTCTGTACCTTTTCCCCCTCTCTCCCTACCCACTCCCCTGCTGATAACCCTCCGTGTGATCTCCATTTCTGTGATTCTGTTCCTGTTCTAGTTGTTTGCTTTGTTTGTTTTTGTTTTTGTTTTAGGTTCAGTTGTTAATAACTGTGAGTTTGTTGTCATTTTACTGTTCCTATTTTTGATCTTCTTATTTTTAGATAAGTCCCTTTAACAATTCATATAATAAGGGCTTGGTGATGATGAACTCCTTGAACTTGACCTTATATGGGAAGCACTTTATCTGCCCTTCCATTCTAAACGATAGCTTTGCTGGATAGAGTAATCTTGAATGTAGGTCCTTGCCTTTCATGACTTGCATTACTTCTTCCCAGTCTCTTCTTGCCTGCAAGGTTTCTTTGGAGAAATAAGCTGACAGTCTGATGGGCACTCCTTTGTAGGTGACTGTCTCCTTTTCTCTTGCTGCTTTGAAGATTCTCTCTTTATCTTTAATCTTGGCTAATGTAATTATGATATGCCTTGGTGTGTTCTTCCTTTGGTCCAACTTCTTTGGGACTCCTTGAGCTTCCTGAACTCCCTGGAAGTCTCTTTCCTTAGCCAGATTGGGGAAGTTCTCCTTCATTATTTGTTCAAATAAGTTTTCAATTTCTTTCTCTTCCTCTTCTCCTTCTGGCACCCCTATGATTCAGATGCTGGAATGTTTAAAGACATCCTGGAGGTTCCTAAGCCTCTCCTCATTTTTTTTGAATTCTTGTCTCTTCATTGTGTTTTGGTTGAATGTTTCTTTCTTTCTTCTGGTCCACACCATTGATTTGAGTCCCAGTTTCCTTCCCATCACTGTTGGTTCCCTGTACATTTTTCTTTATTTCACTTAGCGTAGCCTTCATTTGTTCATTTAATTTGTTGCCAAATTCAGCCAAGTCTGTGAGTATCCTGATTACCAGTGTTTTGAACTGTGCATCTGATAGGTTGGCTATCTCGTCATCGCTTAGTTGTATTTTTTTCTGGATCTTTGATCTGTTCTTTCATTTGGGCCATTTTTTTTGTCTTGGTGTACCTGTTACATAGTTACATAGTAAGGGGTGGAGCCATAGGTGTTCACCAGGGCGGGGCAGCCACGTTGCTGCGTAGTGACGCTGTTTGTGGGGGAGGATCTGAGAGGGAACAAGGCTGCTTGCTCTGCTCTCTGCTGGGTTTTAGTCACTTCCCCCACAGCCCACAATCAAACTGGGCCCTTCTGGTGCTGATTCCCAGGTGGGTGGGCTTGTGTACGCTCTAGGACCCTGTGGGTCTCTCCAATGAGCTCTCCTGTGAGGCTGGGAGTTTCTCCCGCTGCCGCCGCCTCAACCCCCACAGGTGTTTTCAGTCAGAGGTTTGAGGCTTTATTTCCCTGAGCTGAGACCCTGGGTTGCGTGGTCTGTCTTGCTCCCCAGTTGTTTCTCCCCGTTTATCCGCACGTGGGTGTGGGACTGCCGGGTCTGCCAGCCACCACCTCACCTGGTCCGCCAGCTTCCTTGCTGTGAGTCCTCTCCACCCAGCTACCCGTCTCTGCCCCTCCTACAGGTATGGATGAATGTTTTTCTTTAACTCCTTGGTTGTCAGACTTCCATATAGTTCAATTTTCTGTCAGTTCTGGTTGTTTTTTGCTTTTAAATTTGTTGTTGTCCTTCTTTTGGTTGTGCGAGGAGGCACAGTGTGTCTACCTACACCTCCATCTTGGCCAGAAGTCTGACTCTTATCATTTTTATCCCTCTTACATTACCTATCTATTCTTGCATGTTTTCTACTTTGTTTATATGAACTCTTAGCATATTAATTATAGAATTTTAAAATTACTGGTCTGACAATTCCAACATTTCTTCCATATCTGATTTTGGTTCTGATGCTTGCTTAGTTTATTCAAACTGTTTTTTGCTTTAGAGTGGGCCTTGTAATTTTTTCCTGATGGCTAGAAATCATATGCTGGGTTAAAGGAGCTGTAGTCAGTAGGCCTTAGGTGATGTGGTGGTAATGTGTGGGGAGAGGAAACATTCCATACTCCTATGATTAGTTTGTAGTCTTTTAGTTAGCCTATGGCTCTGGTCTGTAACTCCACAAATGCTTCTCAGTATTTTTTCACCCACTGAGGTAGGGCAGGATAATTAGAAGTGTCTGGAGTTGGGTATTTTTTTCCTGGACATGGAAGGTGTAGGGTAAACAGAGTCAGTCTGGCTCCCTCACCCAGACATCTGAGAAACTAAGATAAGGTGTATTCTCATAGCCTTGAGTCTGCATCCGATAAACTGTGTTCCCACAACATTGAGTGGGCTCGCATGCCCAGAATCACGCTGTGTTAGATAATATTCTGGCTCCCTGCTGGCTTTTAGTGCATGTACTATTCAGGGAGTTGGGGCTTCCCACTATATGACATACAGTGTGACATGCAGAGACATGCAGCAACATGTGGGGGGACACATGACCTGTGGTGTGTGTGGATCGTTCACCCTGGAATAAAGGCATGTCAGACACCCCCACGGCTCTGTGAATATTCTCCGTGTGCCCGAATCCTGTGAACCTGTCTGACCTTGAACAGTCACAACAGAGGAGGGTAGAGACGAATAGAGTTAAGTGTTTCCCTTACTCAGAGTCAGTTGGCTTCTGATAAACCCCGACCAGGTTAGGCTCTGATAAAATAGTTTCTTGAGGGGAGTCCTTACTAAAAAGAACACAAGGTTCTGGTATATTTCAAAACTGTTTCTTTTCTCTTCCTCCTGCCAGAAACATGAGGGTAGTTTTCTCTGCCTACATTCTGAGAACCCAGGCAAGCTCCTGGGACTAAAACTCACAGCATGATAGGATCTTACTGTGACGGTGTCTCCCTGGAGTTTTTAACTCACAGATTTGCTCATTCTGAGACCCCAACAGTTTACCAATTACAGTTTAGGTTTTCCTACTCCAGCATTGGTTCCTGAAAAAGTTCTTACTTGGGGTTCTCTGCTTAAGTAAATTATAATTCTCTGTATCCAGACTGTCCCTCCAGTTTGGCCGGGAAGCCATTTGCCCTGTGACATTACTTCTCTGACAGATTTAAGAGGAGATGATTTTTCATTCAGTCAGCTTTTTACGTATGGTTAGGACAGAGTGACAACTTCTAAGCTCCTTACATGTGAGAATGGAAACCAGAAGCCTGAAAGCAATTTTAAATCACAAAGTAAGTTTATTATGACAAAAACTTACAATAAAAGAATTTTCAAAATCAATGCTCAGTGTAACTCCACCCTGGAAGTCTTAAGATCTTATCTTCAGTTGAATGTCATGTACGTTTTCTAATTTGCCCTGTATTAGGTTTATTGTGTTAATCAATATATACCTTATATGTCAATGTGGAAGTCTAAAATGTTTTCTCCTAGGTTTTTTTTAAGACTGATTTTCTTTAACCAAATAATCAAGTGCATGTTTCTAATTAATTCTAGAGTACATTGGTTAAATAATTTTTAACAATTTTTATTAAAAGACTGTATGATTATAATTTCTAAGATTTCTTTTTCCAACAATTTAGTAAACATTTTTACTTTATGCTCAGATTCCAGTTAAATGTACTAAAAAGGGCAGCCCTCTCTACCCTCCTGGGTTGTGACTGTTCAAGAACAGATAGGTTCACAGGACTCAGGCACATGGAGAATATTTACAGAGCCGTGGGGGTGTCTGACATGCCTTTATTCCAGGGTGGATGATCCACACATGCTGCAGGCCGTGTGTCCCCCCACGTGTCGCTGTGTGTCTCTGTATGTCACACTGCATGTCACACAGCAGGAAGTCACAACTCCCTGATATACTACATGCACAACAAAGAACAGTATATCCATCTATATTTATATATATAAATAATATTTTCCAAAACCTAGAACAGAATTAATAAATATTTATCAAGACACTCTCTGAATTATACATTAAAATAAACAATAATTTACATGATACAATTTATATCTAACCTAAAAAATAAAACCTTATGACTTACATAAAATTTTAAAAATCAAAGTAACTTGTACACCAAAAGGGCTGTTACACTGTTTCCCTTTCCTTTAATCCCTTCGTTGAACCAGGGGAAAAAACTACTTGTAGAAGACAGAAAAGGTAAGGACTTTTCTGTTACCAAAAGGAAAACAAGAAGATTCCTCCCCTTGGTCATGTCTACCTATGCACATGAACACACATGAGCAACAGAGCAGCAGTGTTTTCCATTTCTACATTTATTATTAAACAATTGGTTTTCACTGAAAGATAATCTTTTGAGTTAAGAGGGTTTGGTCAAATAGGTTTAAGAATCTTCAGTAATACCACACACCCCACAGTTCTTTGAAAGGAAGGAACGCATATGACCACTAGTACAAGCGCCAAATACATAAACAAGAAAATATGTCATCAGCACCATGATAAAGCTCTGAATGGCAGTGACGCGTCTATAAAATATGAGCAATTTAGACTTTCTGTTCTCTAGTAATATAACTGTAAATAACAGAAGTTGTGCTTTTGAAAAATCCTTGATGGGTGATATAGAATTCCTAATATCAATTCAAGTATGTCTGTTAGCTCTTAAAAATGGAAACGCTATAGTTCCATTATCTGGAAATAACCTACTTAAACTAAGTAGAACATGGTGATTTGCTTTACGATTTACTCAGTGATTTCCTGCTTCTGTCGGGAAGGGTGGCAAAAAAGGGATGAAATATATTGGTCTCTTTGTCCTCGTCTCATTGGTCCTTCATGATGCTCATGACAGTGCACTTACATCTCTGTCCTGGGTTCATATGCATCCACAGAAGCTCTAAGTCTTCCTGGTAATCTTGACTAGAGACTTAAAAAACAACCCTCATCTTAACACCCATCCAATGGACGCCTCTGCTGATAAGTGTACAAACAAAAAATTCACCTAAGAAAAGATTTCCGTATAGGAAAAGAACATGGTTTATAAGGAAAAGTGGAAAACATTTCCTTTTTTTAAAGATATTATTTGTGTATTTTTAGAGAGAGGGGAAAGGAGGAAGAAAGAGAGAGAGAGAGAAACATCGATGTGTGAGAGAAACATCAATTGGTGGCCTCTTATATGGGCCATAGCGGGACTGGGACTGCAGCCCAGGCTTGCACCCTAACCTTTTTCTTTACCAGATGATGCTCAATCAACTAAGCCACACCCGGAAAGGCCTCTTTATTGCTTGGCAAAAGGAAGTTTTACACAAGGCATACTAAGGCAGAAATGTTGGCATATTTGGAATGATTTGAAAAATTGCTCATGGAATGGTTTCAGAATGAGTTGAATAATGGAAGTAAGCAAAGGCAAATGGACCATACCTAGTTTGTTTTTTGAAAGAGCCACGAGGGAACAAAATTTTGCAAACAAGAGTAAAATAGAAAATCAAGTTCCAACGTATTCGGATTTATCGTTTGGAGCAAGGAAAAATGTTATAGAAGTATAGGAAGATAGATGAAATAAATAAATAGATCTACAGATAAATAAATAGGTAGGTAGGTAGCATGGTCATACATAGCCAAATGTCCTTCAATGAAAAAAAAGGAATAAAAGGGATCGGTGTTTAAACAATGAAACGTTTCTTATTGACGACATACACATACACCCATACCACATTTCCAAGAAGAAAAGCAATTATTAGTTTGTAGTTCTAATAAAGTGACAATAGCAATAGTGTAAACCGCATTACTGGAATTAGTCTCTGCTTCTCTCTTTGATTTGAAAGAATGGACAAATTGCTAAGACTTTCCACCATATGGCCTGATAATGTTGACTTTTTTGCAGAGACTGTGAAAATTAATGACATAATAATCTTGATTGTAAACGTTGAGAGAGGTGTCAGAAAAATGCCACATTACTCACTGTAATTAAGAGCAAAATGCTGGTCCTATAAAGGAAGCAAAATTGCTTTTACTCAATTAAATGCGAGACAACTGGCCTACCATCTGAAGATTTCCCCCAATCTGGTTAATGGTGGAATTCTTTTCTTAAGAGAAATCCCCTGTATAATTTGTTTCATATTTTCAAAAGATAAAGTAAATTAGAACCAAAGCACATGCAAAGCTATTAAGTAATAATCAAAAACCTTTCAATAAGCATTCCTTATCACGAAAAGACATTATTACATTATTACTTGCATTCTCATGTGTGACTTACTGCTTCAACACTGTATAATGTACTACTGCCAGTTGTTATTGACAAGTAAATGACCACAGTGTCATCATTGTCTTTTGAATAGGCAAGTGCATAATAATAAAATAGCTAACACTTATTTGCCTGGCACATAGCAAGCACTCTCAAAGTGATGTCTATTACACAATACTTGCAAAGTACTAGTTTAAGCAACCTGTTAAATTCTAAGAAAGATTTATATATTACGTTGTTGAGTCTTCCAATAACCCTAATAAGTGTTTAATTATTATTTTATAGGTAAATACACTAAGACATAGAGAAGTCAAGTAACTTGACCAAAGTATTAGGATTAGTCCAGAGAAACAGACCAATAGGAGAGGGAAATATACAGAGACTGAGCATGAGGAATTGACTCATAAGCATGAAAGCTGAGAAGTCTGAACATCTGAGGTCTACACACAGGAGACGTAAGAAAGTTGGTAAAATTATTCAGTCCGAGTCTGACAGCCTGAGAACCAGCGGAGTCAACGGCATAAATCCTGGTCTGAGGGCAGGAGAAGCTGAGATGAGAAGTTCCAGCTCGTGCATGGAGGCAGGAAAATGAGGGCAGGTCCCTCTTTTCTCCAATTTCTGTTCTACTTTGGCCCTGAAAAGATTGGGGAGGGTACCCACATTGAGGAGGACAGTCTACCTTTGGGTCCATTGATTCAAATGCTAATATCATCCAGAAACACCCTCACAGACACACCCAGAAATAATGTTTATGTGAGTTCTGCATGGCACACCACATTGACACATAACGTTGATCATCACAACCAAATTCCCCCCGAGCAACTGGCAGAGCTAAGATTCGAACCCAGGTTCTCTATATATGGTCTGGATTCTTAACCATCATGTTCAACTATCTTTGCCAAATACAACATATAGTTTGATGCAGCATCTTAATGTAATCTATTAAATTCTAAGATCTAACAAATGTTTAATATGAAAGTTTAGAAACATTTATAATTCATGAATTATATAATATATTCAGAAATATAAGGCCCAGTTTGATGTCCATAAAATACATTTAAAATATTATTAAATATTTTATTATGTATTTACAAACTGAATAATTCAAAAGATCTTTACATCTGTAAGAAAATTACAATTTACTAAATGTTTAAGAAGGTTTAAATAATATTTTTATGGAATAATAACCTTCATAATTGGATTAAAATACCGACAGAAAAACCATTTTTATAAACCTTTACTGGATAGATTTCCATGTAGGAAAAGTTTAAAAAATATGTAGAGCTTGATGTTCCTCCCCAAAATTGCCCTCTTGTATGTACTCCCTCCTTCTGGATGCTAACACTCTGGGGAACAGTTCGAAACCTAATTTTAGACTAAACTAATTATTTTAGAATTTATAAATATTATGTCAAACATTATAAATTATAAATCTTTACTACAGAAAAATCAAGTAACAATTATATAGTTATTATAAGAGTATATACAAAAATGTTTCCTTAGTTACAAACATTGCTTTGTTATTCTGAAATCTGATTTTGAACTGCCTCTACTACCAACTGATATATTCCATTTTGGTCATTTTTTACAAAATTTAACATCTCAGTTTTTATGTGGTAGATTATATTATATCTTTTCTTTTGTCTATATTTTTTCTTCTCTTTGTTAATTGTGGCAACATAAGAATAGTGCACCCAAATAATTTTTCTGTAGCACAATTATCTGAATGCATAGGAAAAAAATGACATTTAAGTATTGTGTTAAGTCGTCTTCCCTTGCCCAGCAGTCTACTTAGGGTGGTGTACCTCTAGCTTGTAAACCATCCCACACACGGGTATTGAGAATCTACTGAGAACTAGGAACTGGAGCAGGCAAGCCAATGTTTTATAATCTGTTTCTAGCAAGTTCTACATTGGCATAGAAATTTTATATTTCTTCAGCTACTTCAGAGAGCTAGATCATTTGGCAGGAGGGGGACCAGAGATGAATTCCTGAATTGGGTTTTAAGTGGTGAATGTGGGGAGACACATTTTTACAGAGGAAATGGGACAGAAATGAGTGGCACCTTGCATATTAGTCATACAATGAAAATATTAAGCTCATATAAGCTCATACCCATTATAATACATTTACTAAGCAACTACTAAGTACCCTCTTATCAGTAGGTGCTATAATATATCAAGTGCACACAATTTTTTTGTGAAATAGTTTCCTGGGATACATATAATCCTGACAACCAATTTAAATTTAAATTCATGAACACAGTCTTATCATATTTCTTTAATAAATTCATGTTCCTAATCTGTATCCAGTTATTAGGTTTTTTTTAATCTTCACCTGAGGATATGTTTATTGATTTCATTTAATTTTTTGCTTTAGAAATCTTATTTGCATTTATTTTCTTTTTTTAAATTTTTTATTATTATACTGTTAGTTGTCCCAATTTTTCCACTTTTGCCCTCCCCCACCCAGCCCACCCCCTGCTCCCACAGTCAATCCCCACACTGTTGTCCATGTCCGTGGGTCATTCCTACATAATCTAATACTTAGGGAAATTAGCCCAAATTTCTGTATAGCGACCTAATTTTAGGAAACAACATGACCTTCTAGTTAGACAATGTGGTCTCAAACTTGGCTTCCCCATTTTCTAGCCCTGCAACCTTAAGTAGATAAAATTACCCTCATCTAAAAAAATAGTTAATAATAAGTACCATACCTGGTTAATAATACTAATAACCAGAATTAATAATATATACATCAGTCCCTCCCCTGTTCAACATGGATTTCAAAATGTACTGATGGATATTTTATATATTTCTAAAGAAATGTTTTCTTGGAGCAGGGAAAATAAATGATATGAGAAAAACCCACAGGAAGATGCATAGCAGGAGGAGAGCAGTCAGCTTTGCATTCCGGGACCAGCGAGAGGAACATCAATAGTGTCTTCCGTATTGCACTTTTGCTGAAGACAGACTTAACATAAAAATTGCCTGGATTCAGGCAGATGCAGGGTTTCCCTTAGGTTTCTCTTGGGCAGAGCTGTTTGAGTGGACTTGGAAGCCCTAAACTCTAAAGAGACTAAGTGAGTTGCAGGGGCCTGGTTAACTCATCGTACCCAGTAGGGCGCGTATTACCCAGAGTAAAACAATTTCTGATGACCTTCGATTTTCCCAGTTTTACATTTGATTGATTTAAGTGGCAAAGTGATAATCATGGACGTGAGCTGAGAGATCTTCATATCCAAAAAGAAATGTGTAACAGTTCAGCCACACCTGCGGCTTGGGGATTTTGGAAAAATCTGTGACACATGACTTCTGAAGGTGACTTCTATCCAGAGGAGTCAGCACCTGTGGGATCACATTCGAACGCAAACACGGGTAACATTTCAAAGACACTTGAACACCAGCTTCTCCTAAAACTATTGAAATCAAGAAAACTCCTATTTTCCTTACCTTTTCCACATAAATCTTCCTTAAGGGCGGGGTGGGGTGGGATTGTTTACTCATCCTCTGTTATTATTTCTGCTGGAAAGCCTGGCTTCCTCTCTCCTTTCTAATAAACAAAGGGGAATTTTATTGACCAATTCATTTCAAAGAGACTTAAAAGGGCAGTAAGCAATCAGTTCTCACATAATGTTCAATTTGAGTCTCTCACTCAGTCTTTTGCCTGAGAAGAACCAGAAAACAATATTCACGTAAAGCATATTCATTTAGGAAGTAGACGATATTGCTTCATGTACTCATAATTACCTAGTTAGTACGGTTCTTGAACATTGGGCGCAGTACTTAATGCTTCTCTTCCTTCCCTTTCCCCTTTCCCTGTTTTGGTTTCAATATTTTAAATATGAAAATGGTTAAAGTTTATTTACTTTTGATGTGTGTTGTCTTAAAGTCTTTGGAGAAAAGCAAATCTCACAAAAAAAATTGAAATACTCTCGGTGGTAGGCACAGATGGAAGGGAATAACTTGCTCAGATATTGCTGTTTCTGTTCACAATGTCATCCTTTCTATGACAATGTGGTTTTTGATAGTCAAGGTCTTCTACTGCAAACACCTGAGAACAAAGTGTGTACTGTTAAATTTCATTTCTATTTGATGAGAAGTGCATTATGTGAGGAAAACAAAGGCTTTTCTTTTCCATTACCTTTCTGGTTGAAAATATAAACTATTCACTTCAAGCCATCTGTGTGATAAAAGATAATCAGTTATTAAAGCCTCACTCCAAATTCTGAGTTCTATATGTTTCAGCAAAAATACATCATAGTCTTGAATATTTCTCATTTTCTTACTAGTATGACATCTTAATCAAGGAAACAAATGTACATAGAAGCTGCATCATTAGCTCATTTAAAAAATCAAATAAAATTTTAATTTGGAAGCTATTGATAATTAAAAGAGTAAGCAGCCCCATCTGCTTAGCTACCTCTATCTCATTTTCTACTTTATCCTCCTGTTCTATTTTTCATTTCACCAAAGTATGTTTTCTTTAAGATCCCTAAGAAGCCAGCAAATTTCATATTATAATTCTTATCTGTAGAGAGACTCCATACCCAAGAAAGGGTAAATATTTTTACTGTTATCACATATGTGAAGAGTGACTACCATATCACTGAGAGAATCAATTACGTATCGATGACTTTCTTTTAGTTACAATTTACTTCTTTCAGAAAATGATGACTTACCCTCTTCTAGAGATAGAAAAGGATAAATGGCAAAAGATGTGCTAAAGTAAATTATTTTTATTGACTTCATTTCTAGTAACAAATAAATTGATTTGAAAGTGAGAAGTCTGACCATGTTGAAATA